>JAUELE010244392.1:0-11190 GCA_031471655.1 Diodora aspera | reverse complement strand
CAAGAGACAGTGACATCACATAGAGGCAGTGACATTGCCAAGAGACAGTAACATTACCAAGAGACAGTAACATTGCCAAGAAACAGTAACATTACCAAGAGACAGTGACATTACCAAGAGACAGTAACATTGCCAAGAGACAGTGACATCACATAGAGGCAGTGACATTGCCAAGAGACAGTAACATTACCAAGAGACAGTAACATTACCAAGAGACAGTAACATTGCCAAGAGACAGTGACATTACCAAGAGAATTAACATTGCCAAGAGACAGTAACATTACCAAGAGACAGTGACATTGCGAAGAGACAGTGACATTGCCAAAAAACAGTTACATTGCCAATGGACAGCAACATTGCCAAGAGACAGTTACATTGCGAAAAGACAGTGACATCCCAAAGGGACAGTAACATCTCCAAAAGACAGTGGTATTGCGAAGAGACAGTAACATTACTAAGAGACAGTGACATTGCCAAGAGACAGTAACATTGCCAAGAGACAGTAACATTGCGAAGAGACAGTAACATTGCCAAGAGATAGTGACATCCCAAGGGATAGTGACATTGCCAAGAGACAGTGGTATTGCGAAGAGACAGTAAATTTGCCAAGAGACAGTAACATCGCAAAGAGACAGTAACACTGCCAAGAGACAGTAACATTGCGAAGAGACAGTGAAATCCCAAAGGGACAGTAACATCCCCAAGAGACAGTGATATTGCGAAGAGACCGTAACATTGCCAAGAGACAGTAACATTGCCAAGAGAAAGTAACATTACCAAGAGATAGTGACATCCCCAAGGGATAGTGACATTGCCAAGAGACAATGGTATTGCGAAGAGACAGTTACATTGTCAAGAGACAGTAACAGAGATAAAAGTAAAACCTTGTGAGTTTCAGAAACATTTGCAAATACTACATTTGAAGTTGATGAGTCCACATTAAAACGGTATTACCTTGCGTGCTCCAACCGTTTCAGATATGCTTTCGAATCCCGCTATGCTAAACTTGTAGAGACGTAAACCCAAAATCCAAACCACAAAAATGTAGCTGGACACATTTATACAAATACAGACATCTGGGTGATGCAGTCAAATAACAACCCCGGGACGCTGGAATATCACGATATATTCCATTCCAGTTATACCTAACTACATTTCTCGTGTCTGTTAAAAAATGCTGCTTGTATGTTTAGAGAAAAAAATCCTTATACCGCGGAATCAGTCTCGTACAGTTTCTAGTAATCACGTTACCTTTTTGTGCGTCTGACGAAGACACACAATTAAGAGAAAGCAAGATCCGTTTTAAGTTTCGGGGAAAGCGGGTAACCATGGCAACGAGACTTTTGTGACAACATGTAATTTAGAAAGATCGTGTCCGGACCTTACTGTGTAATTTTCTGTTGTTCCAGTGTGAAATAAACAGGTAGAAGACGCTCAGAAAAACGGATAAAACAATAACTGCTTTAGCTTTGTTCGTCTTCGAGATGTATATACACACAACCACTCTCACACGTAATTGTTGCTAAGGTTTGCGATGCTTTTATGGTAATGGCACCATTAATAACACCATTTAATAGCACCACAAGAGTTATAGTTTAATATGGACCTTTTTGCACTGCCATGGAACAGTTAATAATTTTGTCGTGTCAAATACATAGGACGATATAAGAAGTTGCAATAAGTTTTGTCGCTCATTATTAATATTCAAAATGTCATACCAGAGTAACACACACACACGCGCACGCACACAACACACACAACACGTTTCCAGACGTTCAGTAAAGTATACATGTATCTATTTTGCTTTTCACTTAATAAATTACTGGAAGAATCCATTTACACAGTTGCCTTGATATGAGAAAGGTATCAAAAGTTTTCCAAGTTTCCCATAGAACGAAACGTAAAGGTATTGAATATTTACTAAGCTACTAATAAATTCGTACGATTAGAAATATTTATAACGTTACTAACAGAACGAAATCAGAAGGGTTTTGAACAACGACGTTCTTTTAAGACCCCTTGGTCTCCAAAAGCGAAATGAGTGCATTCTGAACTGTCAGATAGAATTTTGAAAACCTTCGGAAAACGTGCGAATACATGCATTCAGCTCATACTCGGAAAGCCTTCGGAAATCGAAGGAACGTACTTCGTTAAACCATCAGTAAAAGGTTTAGAATGAGGAAGACTATTTGAAAGTAGAAAATAAATCCGTCTGCATCTGGTGAGTCAAAGGGAATATTGGGTTACTGAATGAGGCACGCATGTTTATAATGTATGATTTTTCAGTTTATGGTTTTTATTTCACACAGGTAACACCAGACCTATTTTGCGTCCAACTTCACGAAAAACATGATTTGCTTACAGAAATGTCTACACCGTTGTCTTAATGCATTTAGGATCTTCAAATGAACCTTGAATTAAATGAACTGAAACATATATTCGACTACAACGAGTGATGCCTTTAAAATGTTCCATCTGATAAAAGATTACTATTAAAGCAAAATTAAATCAAGACAAAATCCTTATTTCGTTTAATAAATTGATTTGATAAACATGACAGATTATGTTTTCGGGATTCGGCGGAGACAATTTAATGAAAACAAAGTGTGTGGAAGAGGTTCTAATTGGAACACATCTCACCTCTTGACATCATAAAGATGTTATAGCTGAGGTGCTTTATCAGTTGTTGGCTGGTAACAATTATCGCGGACTGTTTTATGTGTTTTTGCCATAAAGGTTGACTTGACTGGGACCCAGGGGCTAAGCTAGGGGTTGTACGTGTCTGTCGACAGATGGGGGGTATCTCCCCAAAACTAGCAAATAATGGCCAAAATATTTCCTCAGCACGGACTTTCATAGTCGGCGCGCCGTACTTTTTCCTCGGTGTTGATCTGGACAATCCGTGTCATGAGCTTTTGAAAGCGACGGCGATCAACAGATGCACCAATGAAATGCGTGTTTGTTTCTGGTCCAACAACACACGCACGCCAGCTTTGCCTTTCACGAAACTGTTAATCTGAAGACCGTGCGACATCATTGGAAGTTTGTTCCCTATTCAAGGTGGCTGAGCCACCCTCTCGTTGGCAGGCATTAAACACTTTGCCTTTATTCTTAAGCACGAAACAGCAAATCTCTTATCACGACGATTTGCGCTACAAATGTGCTCCATTCTTTCTCAAGTAACCCCAAGTGGCCGTTAGCCCTTTAAAAGTCAGTGAATTAAGCTCCCATATTTGCAATCTGCATTAAGTGGTAATATAACGAAACGCCGTTTTCCGCTTTAGGGACAAAGCGATCCGTTCTTTAGATTTGTTCTTGTCACAAAATACTTGCTAATGAAATGGTGTTGATCATTTTCGTTCCGTTTGATTGCAGTTCCTAATTCTCGAGGTTACCTTGGATGTCTTCTCCGAGGTCCGCGCTAAAGATGTATCGGCAGACAAGAGCCAATTCCATTAGTAACACCGAAATTGACTTTCTTTGACGCTCTACTAATCTCAGAGATGGAGCAAAATGGTAAAAGGTGGCATTAATGGTATTGGCTATAAAACTGAGGAGACTTGAGCATGATCTGTCTCATCCAAGACAAAGTCTTTGACATACACTGAATTACAGATTGGGGAACCTTGCAAAACAATTATAATGTTCACGATGCCCTCTATGCCTTGAACATCTGCGACCAATATTCAGTATGTCAAGTGATATTACACCTGCGTGCCTGGTAATTTATGTTCGATAAATCAGCTACACTACTTTGCGTGCGTATTCGCGTATGTATGGATTTTTTAATTTTATGAATTTATCAGGAATAAGAGCTTTAAGGAAATGTATTCTCTATGTTGGTTTCGAAGTGAAACACCTTTTGTTGTTGCGATAGCTATAATATAAATGATGACATTTCAAAACCCCAAACGGAATATTCACAGTTTTTTATTTTCATCTCAGGATATTTACACATGTATATTTCTCAAATGTACACATAGCATATTTACAAATGTATATTTCTCAAATGTACACATAGCATATTTACACATGTATATTTTTCAAATGAACATTTCTTATAACGTGTGAAAGAATGACATACATGTACATCCTTTTTTCTATTTTCTAATGTTGCAAACCTCCTTGCAAGTCCACTGCAAGGTCATTGAGAAACTGAATGATTTGATGCAGTGAAACCTGCAACCTAAAATAGTATTCATGTTTCCAGTGATTTTGGTTCTTTGGCCAACCGGAGATGAAGTAATGATCAAACGACATCAGATCTGTACGATGAAAGACTGCAGCCTGAAGATATAAACAAACCAGGGTCTTCTTGTGTCGGGGGAATACATTATACCGACTGAGGTATTGAATACCCCATGTGACCGTGCAATGTTATTCAGCAAAACCAAATTAAAAATCATAAAAGTGACAATGATTGCAAGCCGTGACTATAAACCATGAAGTGTAATACAGCTTGCTAGACGACATTTAAAAACCAAACTTTGTGTTTCTCTGAGAACAGACGCAGTCATGCTAAACGTTGGATACGTGCTCCCAAACGCGAAATAGGTCTGGTGCTATCTGTATGCCATAAATAGCATAAACAGTAAAGCATGTATTGAAAAGTGTACGCCTGATTAAATAACGCCGTATTCCCTTTGTATCGGCAGATGCAGAGGGATGTATTTTCTACTTTCAAATAACCAGCCTCATTCCGACCCTTTCTCTGAGGGTTTCTGAAGAATATTCCTTCCATTCGCCCGAACGCATTTATTTGCAAGTGAAACGTTTCCGAAGGTTGATGAATATTTTCAAGATTATGTCGGAAAGTTCAGAATGCCTTTTTCATTTAGTGTATCGCCCTGGGGTACTAAAACACATTAGCTATTCATGAGGCTGTCAACCGACAAGCATACCAAATCGTTTGTGCATTACTCTTGGCATGTACATCATTGTATATAATACTGACATCCAAAAGAAAGTATACCAAGATTTTGAGAGATCACTGAATAAATTCACAAATGCGTTGGATATGCAAGAGATATCCCTTCAAGACTTGGAAGGTTCATCAATGAGATGATGTCAATTACACGCACCAAAATCCAAGCATCCTTTTGATCAAATATGGCATAAAGACGTAAGGGAAAATAATAGAAATCATTTGGTATACTTTCTTTTGGACGTCAGTATACATAGAGCGCTATGATCCAGTAATAATTTTCTAGAGTGCCAGTGAACAGCTGCATTGAAACACGTGACAATCAAACATTGAAAGCCTTTCGAAAGAGACGCGTCTTGAGTTGAAATTTAAAGGTTGAAATGTCAGATATGGTTTAGGGAAGCCGATTCCATAAGCAAGCTATAGATATTTGACAAGGTATATATTTGCTTCATTAAATACATATTAAGTTTCAGCTAGAACAGTCACAATACTTTCTGCGTATCAGTGAACTAGGAGAGTTAGGTAACATTCGACACCTACACGTTATTACATGATTCACTTCTGATAGTTTAGGCCAGACGAAAAGTTAGGTGTCTTTTGAGAAAAGTTATACTTCATAGGTTAAAGAACTTTTAAATATACATCAAAAACATTTTACAAAATACAAAAACTTTTAAGAAATCCATATGGAGACTGACCGATTAATGCTAAAGGTGTTTGATTGAAAATACATTGAGTACTTTATCGCAAAGATCAAAGTGTTATGTATACAATGTCAATGTATTCCGTGTCTTTATTGTGACTGAAAAGGGTCACGGTTTTTTACATGAGACCATTAGAACAAGAGATAACTTCAAGTCACAAACATTTTAACCACATTTGAATGCTTTCATTATGTGTTATGACATAATGACCATACCTCATATGTGTAAGGTTTTAGAATTTATTATGATTTAATTGCAAGCATACACATCACCTTAAACTTTTGACAGAAGTAACGTCTCTGAGCTGAGAGAGAGAGAGAGGTTAATGTTTAACGTGCACACTCCAGATATACTGATTTGGCGCACGGGGGATTGGTTGCCTAAAATGAGGAGGAAGAGTGTTAATGTTTTTGCTCCATGTAAAAGGAGAGAGTTGGGAAGGAGGTATTTTGTTTGTTAGTTAGTACAGGTGTTATTAATAATATTGTGGGGTAAACCAGAAGGCAGAAGTAGTGGTAATTTTGGGTTTTTTTTGTTGGTTTTGTTTTTGCTGTTGGTTTTTTGTTGTTTTGTTTGTTAGTTATGTTTGGGTTTTTTTTTATTTTATTTTTTTATTTATTTTTTTTAAAAAATTATTGTTTATTTTATTATTTTTAAACTATTTGTTTCTTTATGCAATAAACCGTTCGAGATCAGTAATACGTACAAGAGAACTTAAAATGCACTAAAGAAATACATGTACAATAGAATGCCTTCAGAGAAAATAGAGTATTGTCACATCTCTATACTATACGTAGGGCAAACATGTTGCGAGCACTAGCATATGATTCATTGCATCTTAATCACAGTCATTATGTATTCACGTTTCAGTGATATTTTATAATGTATAAGTATTCACTCATATGATGATCCGTTACGTTTGCTCCTTCAGTTATAAGTCAAGTTGTCTTTCATACGTCTGTAATGCTTGTAACCGCATTTGTCATTTGCACGACATAGCACTGCATGTTAACTGCCGCCATGCGATCCGTAACGGTTCGTTATATTCTCGTCATCCACAGCGTTTTCTTTTTTTATTATACAATAATTTATTTGTAAACCAACACCTGAGTAAATATCATTAGTGACATAAGTTCTGACAATAGAGTTCCAGATGACCTCTCTCATGACCTATTTTCGTGTCAAGTGACCCTTGTGTTTCGCCTTATCTTTGTAGTTTGATTGATCTTACAACACTGTCATTCTTTCAGCTAATCATTGTGTGATGATTTTGTATACCCCAAATTGAGCTTTGTCAACTTTGAAATCTAAACATACACTGTGGTGTACATTGTAATTAACTCAACTTTAAAAAGTCTAAGTAAATACTGAGTCATTATCTAATGTTTCGCTGTCAGAAGGACATTGTATCAAAACCGAAAACGACAGGGCGTACCGCAGGGCCAATTGGAGAGAGAAGAGATTGATAGAAATATAATTGAAAACAAAAATACATATTTTCGATACCTATTTTGAGTTACTAAACCATATGTTATTTTGTTGACACTACACGCCATGCCTCTGAAATCTAAGTGACATTTAGAAACGTTTTGGTGACATAACAGAGGGTTACTAGTTTGTTTCGCGAGCAATTCACAGTTACTAGTGTCTTCCTGAGCAGTTGGCACAGTTACTAGTGTATTTCGTAAGTAGTTCACACAGTTACTAGTGTGTTTCGCAAGTAATTGACAGTTACTAGTGTCTTTCCCGAGCAGTTGGCACAGTTACTAGTGTCTACCCCAGCAGTTGACACAGCTACTAGTGTCTTTCTCAAGAAATTGGCACAGTTTCAAGTGTCTTTCCCGAGCAGTTGACAGTTGCTAGTGTGTTTCTTAAGCAGCTGACACAGCTACTAGTGTCTTTCTAGAGCAGTTGACACAGCTTCTAGTGTCTTTCTCAAGCAGTTGACACAGTTACTAGTGTCTTTCCCGAGCGGTGTCTTTTACAAGAAATTGACTAGTCTCTTTTTCAAGCTACGCACACAAGTAAGATTGTCAAACTCTAGCAATTGACACAGTTACTTGTGTATTTCCTAAGCAACTTGCAGTTACAAGCAATTGACACAGTTACTTTCGGAAGCAGTTGACATACTTACTAGTGTCTTTCTCACACAGTTACTAATCTCTTTCTCAAGCCCCGCACACACAAGTGATAAGTGACTGTTGTTTCGTTGAATTTCTTTTCGCAGTTTACTCACCTATGAAATCATAGAAGTTTGGCCATACGGATATCGTCTATATCGCTCGTTTACTGACATAAGAAACTATATTCAAGATGTGGAGTGTCTGACCTTTTTAGAGTTATATAATACAGACTCAATTGCACGATATAATCACAACTAATCTATCTGTCTTCGGATTTACATTTGTATATTACACACATATTCGACATATATTTTGATCATAGTATCCGGAAATGAACATATATTGATAATATCCTCTAGGTCAATTACATCTCGATTTCTGGGTCAAAATTTCCGTTTTCTATTTCAACAGATAGAATACCCGCCAAATGAAGCCTTATGGCAATGTCCGTGTTATTAATAATCATTGATAAAATGTATCACACAATAAAACATATTGATTTGTCCGTGTAGCAAATCTAGTCATCTTTCCACATCAATCTTAATTACATTGCACATCTAATAATAAGCGAGACTAAGGGGGAGAAATGGACCTTCGATTGTGAAAATTGTGTTTGCATACCGGACGTATACATTACAAGGTTGCATGACGATTTTTACCATATAGTTTATGCATCTGAACGATACGGGAGTCATCAATCACATTTAGAAACATTTTGTTTATAAAAGGAAAACGCGATTTTAGAAACAAAAGTAATATTGCTTTCCCGTGTTACAACCACGAAAGAGTAAGTATTTTAACCTGGCTTTAAGCGATTTGTCTGTTGCAGCACCATAATTATGTTCCTTCCATGCAACTTCCGAGCATATCAAGAGATTACCCAGCCAGTTTGAGCTTCTACACCCTTACCACTGTTATACCTGATCGGTTGGATACTTATTAAAAAATTTCTGGCTGAACTGTCAAAGTTCTCTAAACATCATTACCAGATTCAGCTGAACCACAATTGCACTTTGCCAATTTCGGGACAACCGCAGTATAAAAATGACTAAATTAAATCATTTTTGACAAATTATTGCATATCTTAGAATATTCACTATTCATGACGTCAACTAATAACTTCGAAAAAGTATTAACTATGATCTAAATGTATTGTAGTTACAAGATGTACTTACATTTATACATAATCCTAAATTGTCAAAATGTTCTGTCTTCTCTAACATGACATTTGACCTAATTACACCTGGGTTGGTGAACCTGACAATTCATATCATGACGTCACGACACGACGTATCTTATGAATGGAAGCTCTCTGTGATTGATATGTTTGAGCACAGAGTCTGCTGGAGGTCTGACGTCATCGCTTACAGCAACAGGATATTACATCTTGAGGTAACTTTATATAATAATTCGATAGATTACACCAGATGTTAATACACCTTCGAGAAATAACCGTTGATATGAATGTTAAAATATCTTAAGTCGGATATAAATATATCATTTCATTAACTGGCAGTAAGAGCTATCTCAACAGCATTTAATTTCACGACACGAGCTCGCTTTGAGCAAGTGAATAGCCAGATTGACAAAACGTTTCTTTAATTTTGTCACATTTCCTTATCCAATTGTACACTGCTGCTACCGGAATATTAAAAAAAACTTTATAAGTCTAATTTTTGATAAACCATTCTATTATTGTCTGCAAATATATTTACATTAATTTGCCATGTTTCACCATAAAATATAAATAAATGAATATATTGATATGATAAATATGAATTTAAATGTAATTGCCCCGTAACGAGCGCCAGACATTTATAGTACAGTGTAGTTTATTTTTTTTAAAAATATGATATCACGTTTACCCTCAAGGTGTATACCAATGTACCGCACGAGGGCGGTATACCGTCATAAATATGCATGACAAGCCCTGCTAACGTTATGTTCTATATAGTCTCTCTGGATATATATCGCTACAGGTGATTTGTCACAACACCAAGTGGAAGGTGCCCATATTAATAACTAACGCTATCTTACAGTTAAATTAGACGATAACGTTGTTATTTCAAGATATATCATATAAGTCCAATCTCTCGGATATCTGCGTTAAACAGAGGCATGTGGGTATATGCGGTTTTGCATAATTAGACCTAGTACATTTATTAAACCCGCTGCCTCCACAACTACTTTATACATGTTAACAGAAACTATACTGACGCGCAAAAGAAACGATACCAAATGATTTCAATTATTTTACCTTACGTCTTTATGTCATAGCTGATCAAAAGGATGTTTGGATTTGAATGAGTGGAATTTAATTGGCATCATGTCATTGATAAAGCCTCTGAATCGTGAAGGAATGTCTCTTTGTATATCCAACCCATTTGTAAATTTATTCAGTAGTCTCTCGTGGTATCGTTTGTTTTGTATGTCAGTTTATTTGAGGCTGCTATATATGTATGTAATGAATTATTTTGATACTTTCAAACCTATCCGTTTATACTGTTATAAACAAACAAATAGAAAACATCTCGATACGTGTATTCGTATAAACAAACAAACACACACATACACACGCGCACAAACATACATAAATACATACATAACCTTTAAAAAAAGACATACAAAATATACTTATACTTAAGTTTAAACATACTTAATCCTCCAGTAAAATATATCATAGATTTAACTGTCCACTGATCCAGAACATCCAGGCATACGACACGAAACCTGCATAGTAATCTTCTCATCATGTTTAAATCTGCTTGTAATTTTGGTTATAAAAATACCACGAATATCAAGTAGCAGTCTCGCTCTCTCTCTCTCTCTCTCTCTCTCTCTCTCTCGTACGTCTATTACTATTCATATATACTTGAATAGTGGACACGTTTCCATTTGTATTAATGTATGATCGACGACCGACGATGTATGGCATTCATCGAGATTAATAGCTGGTAGATATCGAAGCTGTTCAGAAGGATTTAGATACAAGTAAAAGTTAACCATCACCTTTTACTGCAAAACATTTGACCACGACTATTAACCTACAGAAATATTAGTACTTTTAATTCAATTTGGAACTTTTCCTTCCATCTAAAGGACCTGCAGTAAAATTAAAGAGGCAAATTTATAGAAATTGTATTCTAACGTTTTGAAGGTTGTCATAATAATTTACTAAACCTAAATTGGAATGTAGTACAGTCTTTATGTGGGTAATGGGCATTTCTGTCAACTGTTGTGTTTGTTTCTCATAGCGTTACAAGAATTTTAGCGTTACAATACAATACAATATAATATTCCAATACAATATACCAGTAGTTCTGAAAATTTTGCCCAAAGCACCATTACACCAAGATTGTCGGAGTGTAAAGATGCATTCCAGATGCAATGGATATCATGTGTTGTCTCAGTCTTCTTTTTCCTCTCTTGAATCCCT
>JAUELE010244381.1:0-11191 GCA_031471655.1 Diodora aspera | reverse complement strand
TGGAAAAGCCTTAAAGACTTTCAGAGATATGGTCCGGAAACGAAAAAAGGACGGACGGACAGACGGACAGACGGACAGACAGACGGACATGCTGATAGCTATATCCCCCCGCATTATATGTCGGGGGGATAAAAATCTCTACTGCCAAACTATTTCTGTCATCACCCACATGTTCACAAAGTCGCTTATCTCATGGCACTACCCACCTCTACTCATAAAGCTATGTAAATTCAACAAAGCAAGACCTACTTTATTTTGAAATGTACTAGGTATTGTTTTTCTCTCTCTGTATATTGTATATGTATACAACTTCGTTGAATCTGTACCTTGTTATTGAATATAACCATACATGTATATACTTGTTGAACCATTGTATGAGTTGTAACACCTGTATTTAAGTACATGTTCTCTATATCACTGATTTTTTAGAATAAACTTCTGTTCTGTTCTGGTCCGCACCCCCTGCACCCGGCTAGATCTGCGGTACATATTTGTATAGAGGCTTGCAGTTGAGTATATTTTTGTACAAATACATGTTTGTAGACCTACCCGATGTGAATTCTTGTAGAACCGCAGGAGTCAGGAAAAACTCTCCTAGAGTTGGGCAAGCGGCTTCAGATCAAAATCTTGAAAAAAACCTTGAACTTAGAACGTACTAAGCCAAAAACTTCATCACACACCCCACTCCCATTTTTGGACGAAGTATTCTTCTCATCATGCACTTGACCGCTGAACAACTGGTTTCAAAATGTCTTTTCATGAGCCATGTAGAACCTGTGCGCTTTTGCTACCAGAGTCACCGTTCCTGTTACACTCCAAAGCAAGAACGACAACTCTGGACGGGAGTATGAACCTGTGCCTCTACTGATTCGATCTGCATTACTAACTGACAATAACACACGTTTTCCGTGTATGAAATATGTTTATTCTTGATAAAATCGCCGTCCCTTCATATGTAAATAATTAGTGGTTACAAAGCAGGATTTCAAGACAGTGCTTTCATCGTCACTTGGTAGTGAATAAAGTGCATAAGTTTGGAAAATAGTAACCATAGAAACGTTGGTGCAAAGTTGAATGTCAAGGACATAACAATGACCTCGTGAAACTCCCCAAGGTCAAATAAGCAAGAGACCACTAACATTTTCATGTCTAGAGATGTTTATAAAACAAACACATTGAGCAGATACCAAAAACTCTCGCCGCAACAACACGTGATTGGCAGACATTAACAGTCACGTGACTTATATATCAACAATCCCACTAGGCAAACATACACACACGGGTCGTTCAAAACACACATTCCCTAGCCAGACTTGGTGTGGCGTCCGAGGAGAGCACATGTTGTGCACTAAATTACGTGTTCATCACCGAGCTAGGCGCATTTACACATAATTTCACGGAGACATCGGCAGCACAAATAGGAAGGTCACAAAGCTAATTCCAAAGAACGCTTCTTCGACGTGAAAATACATGTATGAAAAGCGAAGAGAGAAAACTATCGCATTTTGTTAATTACAAATTCATCAAGTAACGTCAAGTAGAAAACGGCGCCTGAATGTCTAATCCTGCAGCCAGAAGAGAAAACATTGCTGAAACTATATTGCAACGGATACACGTTATCTGTATTGTTATTCCCGAAGAGTCTAAAATGTATTACACTTCGAACATGGCCTAAGAGAAAGGGGTTCAGCCGATACACCGGTCAGGGCCCGTGATAAATTTCTAATGTCCCCCTCCCCAAAGAAAAACAAACCTCTCAATTTTTCGGAGGCCAAAATCAGGTTTGTTCCATCTTGAAAATTTTCTCTCGGGAGTTAGGGTGGGGGATCCTAATGTCGAGCAATCAGCCCAAGATTTCAGTTTTCTTTGTCAAATTGTGAAAATAGGAAGTGTAGATGATCCAACTGAAATATTAATATCTTACAAGGAAGGGTTCTTAGGATATGTTCTGCTTTCAAAACCAATCGCTGTATTATTTAATAAACCAATTCAACAGTCGATACGCTTTTTCATACACTCTTCAAAAGAATAATGAAATACCGGTTGAATTGTTTACTTAATTCCTTCTTTGTAAAGATACAATTAGTTTGGGACCAATTATCATTATCACCGACCTTGCAATTTCAATATCCCCTACTATTTTTGAAGAGTATATTTCAAAGCTTTAAAATTAACGACTGCCTGTCAACAAACGTATGTTAAAGGCAATGGGAAGTATCCAATAAAACTGCTTCGTTTAATCTAAAGCTGTAGCAAACTGGATTAAAAAGATTATTTATGAAAATGGCAAGCTCGTTCTAAGAGAACATGGTGAATATCTAAAACAAATTCTGAACAGTTAGAATCGTCAATAAGTACTCTAGTTATACGATATTTACGTAAACAGGCCAGGAGAAACGGATGCATAGATCCGCTCAAAAATGTTGTACATCTTCCAGAGAAAAAAAACATTTGCCCACAGTTTCACATTCAGGACACAGTTACACGATGCACCATCAGGAGAAGTACCAAGCAGCCAAAAATATCAAACGCAACATCCATTGAGCTAAAGAATGCAATCGCCGTTCATGAATAAGGCGTACAATATGGTTGGTGAAGAGTCACGGTCAACATGGTCTAATGTATTAAATGCGGCTCATGTCCAGACCAACAACAACGCGGTCTGTTTACATGATGTTACTTATATAATCTATGAGCTCAAAGGGCAAATCTGTGTTCATCAATATAACGCTAGCCACTACTATCGCGTCTAAACACGGCTTGGGTACAAATATCATCTGATTATGTCTGGAGGGTGAAAACGAGACAGACGGGAAGAGAGCTCATTCATCATTATTCATTTCATAACTGAAAACAATACTAGTTTATCATTGTTGATCATATTGAATGTCACATTACTTTTCACGAAACATTAAATCTTCACTGTTAACGGTCTTCATGAATTGTTCACTAAAATATGAGTAAAACCTATCTTCAGAAATGTATTCATTAATTGTTAAGTCAATGAAATGTCCGTGACAGAATGATAAAAACCCTTCACAAAGTGTTCAGCATCCAATGTTAAATTATTTTAGACGAGTGTTCAACGCTGAATGTCAATGATTTGTTACGATGTGTATTGTTAAACGTCAGATGTGTCAAGTCAGAGCCATCCTTCACCAAGCCTTGTCTGTTGCATGTGAAATGGTCTTTCATGAAGTGTTCAACATCAAATATTTTAACAATCTTCACGAAATGTTAACCGTTGAATGTCAAATAAGTTTTCATAAAGTGTTTATTATTGAATTTCAAAACAATCTTAACGAAGTGTTGAACAAATGTAAATGTCTAAACAATCTTAACGACGTGTTGAACAGTAAATGTATAAACAATCTCGAAGAAGGGTTGAACAAATGTAAATGTCTAAACAATCTTAACGATGTGTTGAAAAGTAAATGTACAAAAACTCTCGACGACGTTTTGAACATCGAATGTCTAAACAATCTTAACGAAGTGTTGAACAGTAAATGTACAAAAACTTTCGACGACGTTTTGAACATCGAATGTCTAAACAATCTTAACGACGTGTTGAACAGTAAATGTACAAAAACTCTCGACGACATTTTGAACATCGAATGTCTAAACAATCTTAACGAAGTGTTGAACCCTGAATGTCAAATACTTCTTTTCGAAATTTTCATCGTTAAATATTCAAACACTCGTCAAGTGTTGGCCATCGAATGTCTAAACGAAGTACTGAACATTGAATGTCAAATTATTCGTAACGAAGTGTTTGTCGTTCGATATCTCAACATTCAAGTGTTCAACATTGAATATCTAAACATTCGCAACGAATCGTTCAACACCTAATGTCAAAACTCTCAATGAAGTGTTCGTCAAGAATATTTAGACATTCGATGTTCAAAATTGAACCACGTGTTTATTATGGAATGTATAATCACGTCGCGTATACTTTTACACAATGTTCATGATTGAGTGCTATATTATTCTTCTCTTGAAGCATTATCACCCTCACAGACATCAGTAATTGCTCACAGAACTACATCTGCATCATTTACATAACTACCTAAGATTAATACTGGATGTAATTAATTAAAACCTCTAGCTTTCATAAATTGTGCTGGGTTTTAAAAACAAATCTCCATCAAAGTTTACACCTTTTATGCGGCGAAACAATGCATTGGCAAAGGTCAGCCAACTTCAGAAGCAAGGCGTTTAACATTCATTAAGAAGAATGTTCACATACCAAGTTGAATGCAAACAAATGCAGACAGCTGTTAAACGTTCAAAGTAAGCTGTAGTATATATTTACAAGACAGAGAGGATCTAAACAAAAAGAATGTCATGCAAATACCTTTTTTTGCAAATCGATGATTGTTGCTGTAACGTATATAGACGTTTCCAAACTAAAGCTTTCATTACAAGTCTAAGTAAAAACTGACACATTGCAACTAGCATTAAACGTCGACTCTGTTTAAAACATGCAGCTTGCAGTAATCAAGCGTTTAGCGTTAACGTGCCATGGGTCTATAAATGGGCTTATTAACTTCCGGTATGACAAGAATACTAGTGAAGGAGTTAACGCTTAGGTGCATTGGATAATTTGCTTTAATTTACCTAACAAACAAAACAAATACTAAGTGTGATATGAAAGCCATATTGTACACTGGCGTCCAAATGAAACTATACAGGAAAATAGATTTCAACTAATAAGAGCTCCTGTTTTGTGTCGCTATTCGTAAGAAAATGTTCTTACATCCCTGGGGTTTCATTTGGTTTACATCGTGTTGAAACAAAACTTTCTTGAATATCTCTGAAAATAGCCACAAATTATTTGCCTTTCCTCAGTCGGCTCTGAAAATCTTGGTATAGTTTCTTTTGGGCGTCTGTATAATTATTTCCAAAAGACTGACGTTCAAAGCTGATTACCAATCGAAGTTCTGCACGAAAATCTAAAGCAACATTCTTTGCTCAAGTTGCATTATGGCCAGTTAAATTTGCATTGAGCCCATTCATTGTAAAGCCGACCGCCCACGATGCGTTACGATAGTTTTGGACGTACGTTAGGTTACGTGCACACAATTAGATATGTGTTACCAAACTGCTACCACTGCCTCCTCTGCGCTTGTCAAACTGCGCTCCAATACACCACTGCCACCGGCTGGGATTTTGGAACAAATTTTGTCCCATTTGCCTGATGTTTCAAGAAGAAATAAGCACTATTTCGTAAGGGCTCATTAATGTTTTTGTTTGTGAAGTCGTACGATTTGAAGAGTTTCGTCACATAAACACACGTAAATGCTTGTGTAATTGAATGAATCTTAATATTCAATGGCACTTTATGTTATACGAGTGTATTTATTAGAGGTTGTTTGGTCTCTATGTAACATAAGCACTAGGAAACGTCAAGGTCGATGCAAAGGGCAAGGTCGATGGATTCAGGTCACATATAGTACCTAGCCGATGGCAGTGGTGTTTGCTAAATGCCACTGCGTGGAGTTATATACTGAATAGGTAAATTCAGGCTGGTTATATTCACAGATCCATCCTCTTCGGGTAAGCATGACTGCCACTTCACAAAAATCAGGATTTCGTACAACTTGTTTAGACAACCTTATGTCCAAATTCTGAAGCGACCAACGTAACCGACACACTCAAAATCACCATTGTAAGCTTCAGAGATTGCGCTAAGAATTCTACAGCACGGAGGTTCAACAAACTGGTCCGTGGCCACGCCTTCTTGCAGTTTCGTTTCTTTGTATAAGAGTCTATACTGGTGTCCAAAAGACACGATACACAAATGATTTCAACCCTTTCCCAACCACAAATGTTTTCATATCACAGTTAACCAAACGGTTTTGGTTGTTAATAAATGTAATTTAATGCACATCAAGTTATCACAACCTCATGGAAATACATTTTACGCAATCATCAAGTCTTTGAATAGTTTCTTTTGGACATCGGTATATTATGTTCAGCTTAATTTTCCTAACACGTTATATACAAAAACCCCACAACAATTTAAAGTAGGATACGTGTTCTCAAGCAGGACATACTGTTCGGAGCATTTTGTGTTAAATAAATAACATGCACCTGTAGATTAGACATCATAAAAGTGTTTGCATCACTAAATAACGTCGGATCCTCTTTATCCTGGCAGACTGAAACCAATTCATTTTGTATTTTTAAAAGAATTCTTACAACCAGCAGAAAGTGAGTCCTACTCTGCCTGCGTGAAACATTAGCTTAAATGGCATGGAGATTACCAAATAGGTGGATAAAAATAGTGACACGCCACAGAGTTTTGCTGAATGCAGACTGGATGTTTTTTGGACACTCTTTTAAACGATCGAGGACATTGATGAGAGCATCTGTAAATGTTTGACATTGTTTCAGGTTATCCGCGATCACTTGTTGCATGCATGGCAGACTATTCAAGATATATACATGTACAGTATTCACAATAACCGATATAAAGTAGAACGTAACAATGTACACAACATGATTGCTGAGACAGTTTGCGAACACACGTTTTCTTAATATATGACACCCCTGTCTTTTAATAGTTATGTCAGTCTATGCATGCTATATGTTTGATGCATGAATCGTAGTATGTGCATATTGTTTATGTATATTTATCGTTCCCAAAGATATTCGGCGCAAGAATGTGACCACGTATCCAACTTGAAGTGCAACCCTAAAGTTAAACACAACTTGAAGTGCAACCCTAAAGCTAAACACAACTTGAAGTGCAACACTAAAGCTTAACACAACTTGAAGTGCAACACTAAAGCTAAACACAACTTGAAGTGCAACACTAAAGCTAAACACAACTTGAAGTGCAACACTAAAGTTAAACACAACTTGAAGTGCAACCCTAAAGTTAAACACAACTTGAAGTGCAACCCTAAAGTTAAACACAACTTGAAGTGCAACACTAAAGCTTAACACAACTTGAAGTGCAACACTAAAGCTTAACACAACTTGTGCAACACTAAAGCTTAACACAACTTGAAGTGCAACACTAAAGCTAAACTCAACTTGAAGTGCAACACTAAAGCTAAACACAACTCGAAGTGCAACACTAAAATTAAACACAATTTAAGGTGCAACATTAAAGTTAAACACAATTTAAGTGCAACACTAAAGTTAGACGCAATTTATGGTGCAACACTAAAGTTAAACACAATTTAAAGTGCAACATTAAAGTTAAACAGAATTTGAAGTGCAACATTAAAGTTAAACACAATTTCAAGTGCAACACTAAAGTTAGACGCAATTTAAAGCGCAACACTAAATTAAACACAATTTCAAGTGCAACGCTAAAGTTAGACGCAATTTAAAGCGCAACACTAAATTAAACATAATTTAAAGTGGAACACTAAAGTTAAACACAATTTAAAGTGCAACACTAAAGTTAGACGCATTTTAAAAGGCCACACTAAAGTTAAACATAGTTTAAAGTGCAACACTAAAGCGAGATGCAATTTAAAGTGCAACACTCAAGTTAAAATCTATTTAAAGTGCAACACTAAAGTTAAATACTATTTAAAGCGTAACACTAAAGTTAAACACTATTTAAAGTGCACCACTAAAGTTAAACACTATTTAAAGTGCAAGTATAAATGTTAAATACAATTTAAAGTGGAACACTAAAGTTAGACACAATTTTAAGTGTAAAACTAAAGTTAAACATTATTTAAAGTGCAACACTAAAGTTAAACACTATTCAATGTGAAAGTCTGCATTTTCTCTTAGTCCCGACGGAAGGTTACATTTTTCCCGAACAGTTAAATTCCCCCTCTAATGCCCTCTGATAAGCTTCAAGAGTTCATTTTATTTCCATAATGTGTATACCCCACAGGTAGTTAGATGCATGTCTTTTTACAGGGGTGCTCCTGAGTAGGTTAATTTTCGGATCCCAGAGTTAGGCTAACTTGTGTAAAAGAACGCATCTCGTGAATAGACGTTTGAGAGGCATCGACATAACATTTAATAGTAACAGGCATTCTCTTTGTTAGCAACACAATAACATTGAGTCTTTACCTGACAATCTGCCACTCAGTCAACATTCCAAAAGAGCGCTCTGATTATCTACATCATTAAAATCTGATAGGCGCTTGCCATAAGATATGTAGTACACGTTGAGAAAAAGGATTCCAAAAACATATAACTGCACTGTAATCAGAAATGTGAATCCATGTTCACATAATACAGCACTAAAAGAAACGTGTTAAATGTTACACAAGTAACGCATGTTGTGTAACCGCTTTCGTAACATATGCAGTGTCATCGTAATTGACTAACCACGAACTGATTTGCTGAATTTACATTTCTGTCGCAATGAGCTAAGTCACTTTGCGGTTCATGTGTCCTTTTATGTATGTATACACACATTTCTCTTGTATTATAAATCCATTTGCGGAGGCCAGAGTGTTTGTCTAGTGTCCAGTCTACATGTGTTTCTCACCACGAGTTCATTAGCTGAACTTACATTTCTCTCTCCACAAGCTGAAACACCCGACGGTTCACGAATCCTTATTCTGCATGTATATACACATTCCTCCTGTATTATAAGCCCCTTTGCGTGAAGACATTAGCCAGAGGGCATTTCCACTGTTCAGTTTACATATGTTTCTTACCAGATGTAATTGGTGTACCAGATGGTTGGTCTTTCTCTGCTGTTGATCTTCCCGAGCAGAACTACAACAGATGAGAAATACAAGTAGCTGTCACAAGCATCGTCCATGACATCCTTCTTGGATATCTCAGTATTATCCCGTTTTGAGTAGGGTAGGTTTCATGTGAAGAAAGATGACCTAGTACAACAAATTAATAAAGTTCTTCACTGGTTCAGATCTGTGTGATCTTTACCAATGAAGTCAGTAATCTATCCGTACACTTGTTACTCTTGGTGAATGTTGCTTCACCAATTATTGTAACTGAATTAACATGTGAAATTGTTAATTACTAATAATTATGTAATTTCTAAAAGACTCGGAACTCGTTTGTCAGATAGTTAAAACGATGTCAGGTGGTGCATCTGACAAATTAACAATCATACACATGAGTTCATGACATTACGCACAATACTGTATGTTAACGTACAACTTAATTAGTTTAGTTAGGTACAGACAATATCAAATTAGTCATTTGGTGCCTCTCATTGCTAGCGGGTCATGTGGATGTAATATTATATACCTCAAGATCTTAATATAAAAGAAGTTTTCAGATGAAGATACAAGACAACTGGTCGTGTCTCATTTACATTGTGTGTGTGTGTGTGTGTGTGTGTGTGCGTGCGTGCGTGCATGCGTGCGGACATGTGTAAGTGAGTAGCAGCTTCGTTGAGTGCTTGTGAGAAATTTCTTTCACATTTTCCTAGCGAGGAATCCTTCACAGCTCAAGCCTACACTGTATTTGAGTGTATTTTTAAAGTCGCCATCTCAATGTAATATCTCCTGTTATAAATTATTCTTGAGGCTGCTTTGTAAGTGGCCGGAAATATTTGAGATCAGCACGTTAATGGTTGACAATGCTTCCCTGAGAGAGGGACTTCAGTACTCCGAGGAAACCAATGATCTCTCACACATTGAGACGACGCCTTACATTGTCATTTAGTTGTCAAGTACCCGTGGACATAAACAATCTCTGTGCTGAACCCGGATCTGTCAGAAACAAAGGGGGTCTCCAAGTCTCGTTGTTAAGTCTTGTGCTTGACCAGGATCTAAACAGCTTCGACCGATTTTGCAAAATTTGGCTTGGGATACGCTAAATTCGAGCACCAAGACGCCTTCAAGCCTCACCTCTCCTGAAATCCAAGAAGAAAAAAATATGGAACTTGTAAAACAAAATCAGCTCTGCTACTGGTCCTTTCTCTACGTTGCCCCCATAAAATAATATATTTGTTTGTGAAAATCGAGACAAAGAAGTAACCATTGTTTTAAGCAACCAACGATCAACGAAAGAAGTAAAAACTGTATAAAAATTCATAGAAGTACCGACGATTAGGTTACTTATAACACAAACTCAATTTATTTCGATTCGCTTTAGTCCTTCTTTTTGTGATTACCAGCAATGCAAGAGTGGAACACAAGAAAAAGGCAAAATTACCCAAATTTGCCCGCTGTGATACACGGGCCACGGGATAGTATTGGACAAGGTAGAAGATATTGTCGTCGACGACGTCGCTGTGATGGAGTAGGTGTCGTCTACCTAAGAGTGTTGATTCTTTAATTTTCGTTTTTCATTTCCTTTTCCTTTGCGGGGAACGACCGACTTTATGTCTGTACAATATGAATACATGTAACGTTTGAATAAGAGTCTTGTAGGTGGTGTGCGTAATGGATCATTGAACTGTTATTTAGAGTTTGAAGATATAAAGATATGAAGTTCTCTGGCAACACATTCACTTCACAGATGAGTAAGTGTGTGCGCGTGTGTTAGGTTCTTATCGCCGTCTGCTATGTATTCTAGTGTACAGTAACTGATTGATTTGCTGATTCATATCAGCTGACTGGGAAAAATAGAATTAAATTTAAGTTTCACCAGTGGGGCATCATGCGGAGAGCACTTTCAGATATAATAACGATTCTCGTTTGCTTGTTTTTAATGTATTTGAGGAGAGAAGAAGCTGAATCCCCAGAGAAAAATCTGAATCTCTAGTGCAGGAACCCCGTGGGGCATCCGGGGAGTGACGTGGTGTCATTTAGATAGAATAGGGTATCAGTAACCCAATGTTTGTCGTACAAGGCGACTTAAACGGGGGTCTTTTGCTTTCACATCTTTTTGCTCGATGTGCACCGTGCACATCACGTTGCGTTATGGCTGAAATATTTCCCTTGCAACGTAAACCATGATTTCAACTCAAATCTAGTGCTGGACGTTCAGAATGACATCAAACCAGAATGTTAAATACTTTCAAATGATTACAGCGCTCCCAAGTAACATTTGTTTTTCTGTGTTCATGCTGCTCATTTCACAATTGGCTACAAAAGACAGCTTTCACGAATTGGTTGTGTCCAGTGACGTACTGGCGCCATATTGGACTTGGGAGTGGAGCAGTGCCCGGAAACTACTTCCCAATGAACGGCTGCTGAAACAAGAATAAAAAAGAAGAAAAACTCAAACGATTTTTAATATGCTGTTGCTTGAATCCTGACCATATTTGACCGAAACTTCGGGGGGGGGG
>JAUELE010244370.1:0-11191 GCA_031471655.1 Diodora aspera | reverse complement strand
ACGACCTGTCGCTTTCTTCCTTCTGCATACACAGTCTGTACACAGAATTCTACATGATAGCTATTAAGACAAAATCTTTATTTCAAAATCGAACACTGTAACAAATTGAGATCCTATTAGGTCGGTTTTTTTTCTGACTCTGTGCAAGACATAAACTTAGGGATTTTTTTTATAGTTTTAGAAAAAAGCTAAAAATAGGGGTGTCACTCACTTTCCTATCAGACTGTTGGTAATCTTCGGAATCAATACAGCCTAAGACCTTTTGTACTTTCCATGAGTACGTATTAAGATAGTACATGTATATTAGTATTAGAATTCGCATTTTACCAAAAGGTAAATGATTGCATTTTTCATCTTGGCTTTTTTTCAGACATTAGAATTAGAAAACTATCTCTCCACTTCAATCTACTAAAATAAAACAAGTTCATACCGTTGAATAAATCTTTAAACAGTGTAAAGATGAAATCAACACCACACAATAATTAGAACAAAGAAACACAATTTATTAGAGTTGAAAAAGAAATATTTGAATGAAAGAAGAGAAGTTTATTTCGTGCATAAAGCCTGTGCATTTACCGTCAGTCTGATTAAAATCAACCCTGCTCCGAGCAAAAAAAGTTACAAAATATTGCCTCTACCGGGATACGAACTCGGTCGAGGGTTTGCTCTCCACTAGGTTTGAAAACATTACATAGAAGCCCAAGGTCAGGAGCTAGTTTTTGTCTCGAAATTGAAATACCGTCATCCAAAATGAGGGGGTGGGGGTTGGAGTAGATGCCATTGCGAGCTAATTTAACGTGCATAGAATGATCATATTTATCCGGTAAATTCCCGATTCTTTCAAATACCATGCCTCCCGTAAATGGAGAGTGACACTGAGTGTTTTCTGTTAATCGAAATTTGTTTTTCTTTTTCGGATATATACATAACTAAATAAATGACCGTTGAAGCCTGAAGAGACGCAGGAGTCGTCGAAAGCGCTAGCTTCAAATTTTAATCGTTTGCTCCACGTTTGCTCTCACTTTACATGTTTCATCTCCTCATCAGAAGTTGAGAGTATATATATATATATATACATGTTGGATACCTTAATGTTGGATTTTTTTTTCAAATTACTATATCTTCTAAAATATTAGAGATAGAAACACGGGACAACTTCCTATCGACTTCTGACGTCAAAGAGAATCGAATGACGAACCCTCAAAGCTATTAATATGTATCTTTAATTTATGATTGATTTCTAGGAATATATTTTAACTTTAA
The DNA here is from genome assembly GCA_031471655.1 of Diodora aspera. Classification (NCBI taxonomy): domain Eukaryota; kingdom Metazoa; phylum Mollusca; class Gastropoda; order Lepetellida; family Fissurellidae; genus Diodora; species Diodora aspera. The sequence goes on along the minus strand of JAUELE010244370.1, from coordinate 9,928 downwards.
CGAAGATTCGTGTTCGTGTTTTGATACGGTCTCTCGTAATTCCGTGTAGAAAACATATTTGACTTATGTACGCGCATTTTTAATTTTATCAAAATGTTTTGTTCACAAATTTTTTACATAAGCCGAAAAAAATCGTTTGATGTTTGTGTGTCTGTGTTTGATGTTTAAAACTAGACGCACCCGATCCAGAGGGGACATCCTTATCTGTGATATCGTGCCGATATGTATACAATGTTGTACATTTCAAAAGAATCCCTTCCTTTATGTACGAATACTAATGAAGTTCTTGCACCTTTGATATGTACCGATGCACGTGCGAATGAAAAATGTTACACATTTTAAAAGAACTCATTCATATATAAATTAGAACTCTGACAATTCATTGCCTTTCAATATTTTACTCAATATGGAAGACGAAGAAATCAAGGATATTTCAGTTTACAAACGCAGTAAGAAGTATCCAAAGTGGGCATCCAAAAATGAATCTTTCAAAAGGAACTTTCGGCGAAAATGTGAAAAATTCCACGTGGATAAAGATAATCTGTTTTTCAAATCCAAATCCGGACCACTGAAAGTCCTCCGCAAGACAGAAGTGCCTATTGTTCTGAAGAGTATTCACCAGGAAATGGGGGGACATCTTGGTGTAAATAAAACGTAAGTATACACATTTTCTGATGCCAAATTTTCTGTTATTCTTTCGTATATTTATGCCCCCGCCATATATGGCTGGGGCATATAGTGTTACCCTTGTCCGTCCGTACGTCCGTCCGTCCGTACGTACGGCAGATAGGGGGTATGGTCTATCCACATCTCCTCCTAAACCGCTAGACTGAATTCAGCGAGCTTTCACATATGCTTTAAAGGGATCATAAAGGTGTGCATCTCATAATTTGTTTGTCACTTTTGTTTATTTTTACAATTTTAGGGACATTTGAACTTAGGTGAATTTTGCCAAATATTTCTACCATTCAACTGTAATAGGGGATATCGTTTATCCACTTCTACTCAAAAACCGGTGGACAGAATTCAGCAAGCTTTCACTAATGCTTTATTGGAGCCCTACAGATGTGCATCTCATAATTGGTTTGTTACTTTTGCTTATTTTTACAATTTTAGGGACGTTTGAACTTAGGTGAATTTTGCCAAATTTTGCTATCATTCAACTGTAATAGGGGATATCATTTATCCACTTTTCCTCAAAAACCAGTGGTCAGAATTCAGCGAGCTTTCACATATGCTTTAAAGGGAAGATAAAAGTGTGCATCTCATAATTTGTTAGTCACTTTTATTTATTTTTACAATGTTAGAGACGTTTGAACTTGGGTAAATTTGGCCAAATTTTGCTATCATTCAACTGAAATAGGGGATGTCGTTTATCCACTTCTCCGCAATAACCAGTGGACAGAATTCAGGGAGCTTATACGATAAAGGTGTGCACCTCATAATTTGCTTGTCACTTTTAAATTTTTTAGAATTTTAGGGATGTTTGAATTTAGGTAAATTTGGCGAAATTTTGCTATCGTTTCTTGTCTCCGAATGCATGGAGTGAGACTTGCAATCACTTAGTGCTGTATTTGAAATCTTAACCCAGTGAAATTATTTGTAGACTGGCTGGTTTGTGTGTGTATTCTGACAGTGATTATTCTGATACTGTCCAGCAGGCCAGGTAAATTCTTCTCAGTAGCGGGGGCATCCGTGTCCCATGGACACAAATTTTCTAGTTTTAAAATTTTGTTTGAACTATTAACGAACTGAGGTGTATACTTTCCTTTGAAATTGCTATCATTTGTTGACTCAGGCGTAAATTGAACATCGAACTTGGTAGCAATGTTAGTTTTCAATTTAGGGCCGCACGGTTTTAATAACCGGTCTACCGCTATACATAAACTTAGGAGAATGAAGGTAATAAGTCTGCTGCATACCGGAATATCGGGGAAAATATCCTTTTGTGAAAATCTGTGGTGGCACGTGGTCCAGCGCATAGCGCTGTTTCGCAAATCAGGTGAAGTTAAGCAACGTCGGGCGGCGGATAGTGGTGGAGTGGTGACCGCGCTCGGCTAGCTTGACTCCTGAGAGTATCTAGGGTTAACACCCTGCCCCACACTGAAACACGGGTTGAAAAACATGTGGTGTCACCTTGGGCAAGTGACTTTGTTCGAAAATGCCTCTGTTCACCCAGCAGAGAATGGGTACCCGGAAAGTGGAGATAATGTGGATGCTAACCATCAAGCCCTTAACAGGCAGCTTTGTTTGTATACTCCCCAGGGAGCTGAGAATGTAAATGAGTGCGCACTGATCCGTTGACCGGGGTAATAATATGTCATGCGCTCTGAGCCCTTTGTGATGTGGAGTTCAGCGCTATACAAATAGACTATTATTATTATTATTATTAAATCAAGAACTTTCATCTTTATAAGTTTCATAAGTCATGTCTGTCATGCCAGTCAAATTCACAATTATTGAATAACTTTTCCCATTTAGTACAGACAATAAGATATTCATTTTGGGAATACAGTTTATCAAACTCGTGATGGTTTCATTTATGATAAACGGTCGCATTTTAGGTTGTTGCACGGCAAATGGATTACACAAACAATGTATATTTTTTTATTGACACAAATAATTAGGAAATTCTGATGACACTTTTGTTACTTTGTTTAAACTCATTATGGAAAACAGCACTTCTAAAATTTCGAAGCGATCAGCTGTTCGTTAGCCACATTCCATTTAAGGTCAAGGTCATTCGTACACCCTTTAAAAAAACAGTGTAACTTAACTATGTAACTGTGTAAATAGATGTTGCGCCGATTCTTAGATTGTGAAGAATGTTCATCTTGTGTTGTCTGTATAACTTAATGTGTGATGTAGGGATCGAGTCTTCGATTTTGAAGTTTCTCAACTCGCTCTGCGTGAAAATGCCAGTCACTTATCAGTTAGCAGTTTATATGAACATGTTTTAAATTGATCAGCGTGAACTCATGATGTAGGCTACATATTTATTATGTCTCCCCTCTTCAGGGGGAGACACATTGTCTTTGTACGCACTTTCCTTCTCCTCCTCATTCTCCTTCTCCATAAAATTTGTCCAGAGCATAACTCCTCTAAAGTTCTCGACCGATTTCATTGTAAATCGACACATAGATAGACATCGACACGTAGATGTGCATGCATTTTTTTGGAAATTTTCCAAATTTTATTTTTTAGCATTTTTGGGCAAAAAACGCTAAAAAATGAAAGAAAATTGTTACCCAGAGCGTAACTTCTAAAGTTCTCTACCGATTTCATTCTAAATCGGCACACAAATAGATCACGGCGTGTTATTGGATTTTTTTTCCATATTTTTCCTTTTTTCACATTTTTGGGGCAAAAACCCTAAAAAATTAAAGAAAATTGTTTTTCAGAGTGTTACTTCTAAAGTTCTCAAACGATTTCATTGTAAGTCGGCAAACAGATAGATATCGACATGTAGATGTGCACAGACTATTTGGAAATATTTCAAAATTAATCTTTTTGGTAAAAACCCTAAAAAAAAAAATGAAAGAAAATTATTGTTCAGTGCGTAAACCCTTCAGTTTTTAGTCCGCTTCATTGAAATTTTCAAGAAATCCTCAACTCAGCATGTAGATGTTGATATGCATTCATTAATGCCAGTATTTTAGAAATTTCAGTTTTTGAATATTTGGGGCAAAACGCTCAAGTAAAAGTAACATGATGTTCTGAATGTAGCTCCTAAAATTTCTGTCCGAATTGACTGACTATTTGGAAACAGGTGTATCTCAATATCTTCAGCCTGTTCTCTGCAGTGTAGATCTGTTCAACATTGGGGATAGAATGCAATACTGCAGTGCAGTAATATCATAAGTTGGACAATTTGGAAAATATATTCATCTCAATAGGTATTGCTGTGCATGCAATTAAGTCATTGCTGTGCATGCAATTAAGTCAAGATTTAAACAATTACAGGTGTCGGGTTTTTTGCCCGTCTGCAAACCGGAAATAGTCTATAGCTTCCGAACAACTACACCTTGAGACATAGGATTCCAGTATCTTTACTTTTGAAAGACATGCCACCGGACGAAACCATTTGCGTCTAACCTCCTAATTGCTACAGATATACACGAGACTTTCTGTACTTTTGGCTCAGCCTTATTCACATGTTACGCAGAGGTATAGTTCTACGTCGAGACGTATTGAGTATTGCGATGATATTGGATAGTGGGGGTTTGGTTGATTGTCGGGAGAGGATAATTTGCTTCGAGGAACAGGGGGAGGGAGGGGGGAGACATATGTTTTTGTCCTAACAAAAACAACTCCTCTAGTTAAACGTTGATTTCCATGAAGACGTGCTTAGTATGAACAACAAAACACAAGCTATTCTTCAATTGTCCCGGCAGACGTATAGAGTAGGTGTTAACTAATTAAAGTTGTCAATTCGGTAATCTCACTTGGACATTCTACACAGAAAACTACCAATCTGTGCATTAACCGATAGTTGATTACTAACTTTTTCTCTTAGCCATTTAGATGACAGAAGAAAAACGACAGACACAGAAAATTATTGTTGAAACATGTCAAGACATCAATGTTTTATTCGTGTTTTATATCAATGGACCATTCCCTAAATAAACCTTCTATGAAACTTGACTGTTCCTTCTAATTATTGTAACCATACTTTCAAATAGCACAAATCATAATTTTAACACTTGGGGGTGCTAACTAAGCTCTTTGTGTATATTTCATGTCACACTTGAGAAATGGCTCATGCCTCTGTTATATATATGGGAACCTAATATACATGTAAATATGGTTAGTAGTGAAAATAATGTTTATATACAAATACATATTATGCATATAGTCTTTATGAATATAATTTATTCTCAATCACATCAAATCAAGGATCCCTGTACACATTACATTATGTAGAAAAGCAAGTTGAGAGACTTTTACTATCAAACTTTAATGCCTATATTGCGAAAGTAAGATTGTGAAATGCTATAGCAATTCACCATCTAACAATCAACTGAAAGCTCCTCACAATCTAGGAGTCGACCCCTTTACCTTCTATACATGTTTATTAGAAAGAGAGACAAGCTCAGAGGCCCTCACAATCTAACAATGGACCCCGATACCCCCTACATTAGATAGAAACACAAACTAAGGACTTAGTATCTCCTACGTAAGACTTAGTATCTTTTCGTGTTTTTAGTATCTTAGTATTTTTTCTTCGTGACACTAATACACTTCCATAGCTTTCCATATTTGTTGCAGCATTACACTAAATATCTATTGAAATCCCTTTAGCTTCAATCGTTGCCAACAGCATGTAGACAACATTTTGGATGTACACCTTCTTTATTCTGTGAGGGCAACGTTTCGACATACATACTGTCATTTGTGTTGACAACAATATTAGGGTACAATAAATGGGTCTTATGGCGACCAACGGCTAAAACAGTTGTGTTGAGATAGCCCTGTGTCGTGCGAAGGCCTGGACACTCGTATTTCGTTTTTCACTTATCTGTTCATTATGATTGTGAAGTTTTTTTTATGGAAATCGTTGAATATCAGAATCAACTTTACAATTTGACAGATTTATGTATCAGTGATGTCAATTCCTGGTGCAAATCAAAATTACACATGCGTTTCATAAGGTACTATAAACGTGGGCCTTTTGAAACTTATTAATCCCTCCGATGCCGAAGTATTGGTGTTAAATCACACCAATAACTATATATTTTGCCTTCTTAATACACATACTTTACAGTCAAACTTCCAGGTACCTTAATAACATAAATGTTTCTTGAAATCCAAGTAGTTTATATGTAGAAATATAATTCCGTAGGTACTTGGGAAAGTAAATGACGGCACAACAGATGTGCAAAAGTGATTTTGTGCACTTCTGGAATTTATGAAAATTTCTTAACTTTGTACTTAGTCATTTTCTGAGAAATAAATTTGTCTGACCGATTACAGAATAACCTATTCTGATGATGTTTTCAACATTTCTGACAGCAGTAGGTAACCAGGTGTGGAGCAATTTTATAAATTTGTAAATTTTCAATAAATTCATCTGATGCAGGGGGTCATCTTTCATTTTTCCGACTGGTATCAATTATTCCAGATATTTCATGATTAGGTAAAGAGTGGCGTGGTGGTAGATTATCAGCTGTGTCCAGGAAGTTATTTAGCTCAGTGGTAAATGTTATTCAACTGAAGGGACTACAGTCACCCTTTTAATTGTATGCTAAAGTGTGAAAGACTGAGTTTTCTCAGTGAGATATCACTTTTTTCATCACTGTGAAAATATCACAATGACGATGACGTCATCTTTACAATGCTATGACGTCACTATACAACCAATGCAGTGTCATCATTGGTCGTTGCTTGGTGACAGTGCTACAGTGGTATGACGTCATCAGAAGTCGCTAAAGTGGCTTAATTTTGGGCTTTTATACCTCATTTTCCGCCAATCAAGCATATAATAAATAGGATATTTCATGTTTCCCCTGTGTAATATCACTTATCTCTCATTTTGTGATGGGGATAGGCTGATACTGTCACTCGAGGTGCAGAATAGTAATTGAGCGTTTATATTTTTTGCTTGTTTCTAATGAACACAGTTTATTATTTTTAGATGGAAAAAAGTACGGGAGAGATACTATTGGAGAGGGTCCTTTCGTGAGGTCCGAGATCTAATCAGACAATGTGACCGATGTCAACGAAAAGGTGTTCTAAAAAAAGCCAAGAAACCATTGCGACCGATTTCAGTTCCAGAGAACGCTTTTAGTCAGATTGGAATGGACATCATTGGACCATTGGAAGAAACTAAGAAGGGTAAATCTCTATCTATTGTTAATATCTCTCTTTTTACATACATACATACATACATACATACGCACACACGCATGCACGCATACATACATACATACATACATACGCACACACGCATGCACGCATACATACATGCATACATACATACATAATATATACATACATACTGCTTCATCAGGTAACTAAGATTATCCCTAATGAATGTGCTACTGTAGCCGTTTGTTTCTATAGTTGATTTTGTTCTTTTCAGGGAATCGGTTTCTCTTGGTCTTCACCGATTACCTGACTAAATGGTGCGAAGTGGATCCTCTCCCAAAGAAGTCTGCAGATCAAGTCAATGGTTGCTTCATCAACTTTGTCTCCAGACACGGAGTCCCTGATGTGCTGATCACCGATCAAGGCAGAGAATTCTGCAATGACCTAAATAAAATGTTTTGCGAGGTTATGGGAATTGACCATAGAGTTGCTTCTCCATATCATCCGCAGACTGGAGGTCTAACAGAAAGATTTAATAGGACTCTCTGCACAATGTTGGTGACAATGGTAAATTCAGAACAGGATGACTGGGATGTACAATTGCCGTATGCACTATTTGCATACCGGACAGCAGAGCAGAAGTCAACAAAATCTGACCCATTCTCATTGGTGTATGGTAGAAAGGCAAAGCTTCCAGTCGAATTGAAGATTCCAACTTTGAGTGCTGATACTAGTGAAGACGAAGCTTTGAATCTACGGACAGATGCATTTGTACGTTTGAAGACTTCACGGAAAGCTGCTGCAGAGAATATTCATTGTGCTCAGAAGAAACAGAAACGCTATCATGACGACAAAATCGACAAGGACATATATCAACCGGGGGATTTGGTGATGTTGCATAACACAAGAAGACTCACGAGAAAAGGAGGAAAACTTCAGCAAAGATGGACTGGTCCATACCACATTAAACATGTGATGAGGAATGGCAATTACAAACTTGAAGGGGTAGCATCATCGGTCAACGGAAATAGGCTTAAACGTTATCGAAACTCGTCAGTGCCATCACCACCCACGGATACTTCGTCCAAGCAAGAGTTACCAAAACATTTCACACCGACTGATCCATCCAAGCAGACTGAGAGCGGTATGAAAAGGTGTAGGTCCACGACAGCTCCCTCAGTTCATTACACTTTTGCATGTACGGTGGAGGATGTTTCTGATGATTCCAACACCCCAGGTTGCTCTACAAAAGACACAGAAACCTGCGTTAAGAGCCCCTCAGTCTCAGCTTCCTGTAGAGATGATGCCACTACCCACACTAGACCTATGAATTTACCTCCTGAATCAGAAGATGTAGATGACGTGGAGAGGGATATGGCTGCAGTTCAGTCTGATGATAAACACCTGCCTTTCAAAAAAAGAAAAATATCTAATTCAGAGGATGTGTTTCTCACCCGCACTGTGGAAAGAACGCCAACTATTTCTTTTCATCCAGTAGACAAACTGTGGCAGCAAGAGAAATCTTCATACTTCGGAATTAGTGTGAAAAACCCCATGACGAGCGAAAGCGAGAGGGAAATTGATATTTCTGCTAAACCCATTAAAACCGTGTCTATGCGAGGTGATGGTAACTGCCTCTTTCGAGCACTTAGCTATGTAGTATTTGGTGTTCAGACCTACCATGGTGTTGTACGAGACTACATCTTGGACTTCATGGCTCACAATGCAAATTTGATGAAGAAAATTGAGTCAAGACCAGTGAATACCTACATTGCTGAATCGGGTATGTCGATGTTGGGAACATGGGGATCCGATATCGAAATTGCTGCCTTTGCAACTATGCTTCAAACAAACATCTATGTGTACAGCCAGTGTGGCGAGAAAGAAAAGCAGCCAGTGTTTCGGTGGCTCAAGTATCAGCCATTATTAGATGACAGTCAATTGTCCGAGAGGAGTATTTATCTGACAAATCAGTGTGCGCATTTTGAGCCTGTCTTGATGGTGGAAGCGAAATCTGCTCCCACGGAATATATTAAGGAGCCGTACTTTGGAGTCAGAAACTACATCCCGAAAAGGTACCATGACTACTTTTCTGAGAAAACATTGGATGCAGTCATATGTGACAACTACATTGATGCAGCAAGAGTGGAAGAAATGAATATCAGTGACACTGTGTACATCTTCAAATTCACCAGCAGTTATTACAATATTCCAGGCACAGAACGCCACAGAGGAGAAATGGAGGCCACAATATTCAACCTTCTCTGTGACTGGGAGGATTTCCCTAGAAAACTGTGCTGTATGGACTAAGTTTTGTATGAGAAGGACGGGTTTTATGGGTGATGGTTAATCCAGTCTGATTAAAATCAAAATCATCCCTGTTCAGAGCAAAAGAGTTACAAAATATTGTCTCTACCGGGATACGAACTCGATTGGAGGTTTGCTCTCCACAGGGTCTGAAAACATTACATAGAAGGGTTTCTACTGGTGCTAATTTAGTAAGCCAATCAAGGCTGGCAACAAACGCTTTCGGTATGACGTGGCAGGGACAAGCTTTATCCACGAAATAAACTTCTCTTCGTTCATTTAACTATTTCTTTTTCTACTCTAATAAATTGTGTTTCTTTGTTCTAATTATTGTGTTGTGTTGATTTCATCTTTACAATGTTTAAAGATTTATTCAACGGTATGAACTTGTTTTATTTTAGTAGATTGAAGTGGAGAGAGAGTTTTCTAATACTAATGTCGGAAATGCCAAGATGAAAAATGCAACCATTCACCCCTTTTGTAAACTGATAATTCTAATACTAATATACACGTACTATCTTAATACTTACTCATGGAAAGTACAAAAGGTCTTAGGCTGTTTTGATTCCGAAATTACCAACAGTCTGATAGGAAAGTGAGTGACACCCATATTTTTAGCTTTCATCTACAACTCTATAAAAAAAATCCCTAAGTTTATGTCTTGCACAGAGTCAGAAAAAACACTGACCTAATAGGATCTCAATTTGTTACAGTGTTCGATTTTGAAAATAAGATTTTGTTTTAGTAGCTACATGTATCATGTAGAATTCTGTGTACAGACTGTGTATGCAGAAGGAAGAAAGCGACAGGTCGC
>JAUELE010244359.1:0-11192 GCA_031471655.1 Diodora aspera | reverse complement strand
GCATCCTTTTGATCAACTATGGCATAAAGACGTAAGGGGAAATGATTGAAATCATTTGGTATACTTTCTTTTGGACGACAGTATATATACAAAGAGATTCGGGTGGCGTATGCAGTTGCATTGTCGGCTTTCAGTGACAGTTTAATATTGCAAACTAACGCTTAAGGAGACTATTGGAATTCATTTGCTGTTGAGATTCGATGACACAGCTTAAAACATGATTATCGTAAATGAACTAAACTGTTGCGGCGATGCGATATTTGCGCCTTAATAGAGTTATCCGCGCGGAATGTATACAGCTGTGATATCCATGGCTAACACACGGATGGAAATATTGTACTGCGTGTATGTTTAGAAGCGGAAATGAATGCATGAGCGAGGATGTGGAATACTGTTATACATGTATATCACTACCGTTTACATTTATAACCTAGCTAATGTCAACAAGCGACACATTTTCTCTCTGTTTCCCCGTCTATCTAGCTCTTAGTATTTCTCAGGGTGTATGTGACAGCTTCTGAAGAAGGAAGTGTTCACAATACCTGTACTGTACAACGTTCTTTTCAAGGCATCGACAGTGAAGGGTATATGCACTGTATGACGTACAGCATTACTTGCTGCGAGGCTTCGTTTTATTTCAACAGACAATAAGTCAGACAAGTCAATGTTGTTTTGTTTCTGTACCTGCTGGCCTGCTTCGCATTTAACGGCATTATAATGAAATGTTTTAAAAACACAAGCAGTCATCAAAGAGTTGTCAACGTATACCTCCACACAATATGTTGCTTACAGTAATGAGCGTATAACAAAATGTGTCTCGTATCTTAAAATAAGTATCAGGCCCTTATCCGGAGGAGGTGGTGAAGGGGGGGGGGGGGGGTACCTAACCCCTCCCCCTTTAGCCTGCCCTTTAAAATTGTTAGCACCAAATAAACTCCTAAAATATAAAAAACGTGAAGTGGACTGAGATTACGCCATCAAACTTTTCCTGGTAGCATGGGTATGGACCCCCTATGAAATGATATCTTTGATGAACTACTTTGTATCTGCCCCCGTTCACACAAATCTTCCCCAATTACATGTATAGGGAACATAATGTAAGATGTAGACAAGAATATAGTCTCTGAAGTAAGATTAAAATGTTTATTTAAAATTTTTTTTAATTAAAACGATATTCATTTGTAATAAAATAAATAAGATCCCAGAGAGACTGCTAACTTCAGCTGTAGCTTTTTAGGCTGGGAAAATATCTAGACTGTATGCTTGTCTTTGCTAGAATAAAACTTCAGGGTCTGGATGACAGACTATGTAAGATCGTTCTTGAGTTAGATTGACCGTTGTAGTATAGGGGGTGTTCAGGCCTCCGGTCAGGCAAAGAGAACTACATGTGGCAAGCGGTTAGGTGATCCTCATCTTAATATTGTACATTGAAATGAAATGTACATGATTCAACAGGTGCGTGAAATAAAAACCAGTCAGCCGTTGGAGAATGAAGTAGAGCAGTCAGCCTCGGAGCAATCATACAAACCGCTAACCGAATATATTCTGTTAGAAACCTTGTATGTTCTTATCAACATAATAGAGTGTGATTCGAGTTGTTATCAAATCTATATGTTTTAATTTTCGTTTTATCAACACATTTGCGGGTACAATGTTATGAAACTAACATAACTTGGAATCAAATGACTGATGCAAGACAAGCAAGATATGATAGCTCAGTAAATTGTCACCAAGTATAGGATGAAGCAAATTTAATTAATTATAATCTTAGCAAGCGTTACAAGCGTTACTAGGTATCTGGTAACGGAGAAATGGACCTAAGCTCAACATATATTATGTTACTGTTTTTTGTAAAGAAAACGGGTGAACATTTATAAACGTTGACATATACATATACATATCATTATAGGTTGTGTATTAAGAGCATATGAATACCTCTTGCTTTTACTTCATAGACCAGCTTCTTTCCATTATATTATTATGATACACGACGATCTCTGATTCAAAAGCAGCTGCATGGAAAGAAGTCTTTCATAATAAGAAGCTAATTATAACGATGACAGAAAATGAGTTTTCTTTTTTAAAATATTGAAACAGACTTTTATGATTTCTAAAATTACTGACATCAGTTGTCAAACAACTCGGTATTCTATGGGCTTATTTGACAAAATGTGATGTGTATTTTCCCAGGGATGAACTGTTAAAGAATCTCTTGACACGTCGCCGTGACGTGGATGTATACAACGGCTGCACGTCATTTCGACTCGAGCGTTATTGTGATGTTTGATACTGGAGATAACACGCTGAGTCAAGAGGATTTACACGAAATAAGCTGTATATCCTCTTCCGGATTAACTCCTATATCCCGTAAAGCCAGTTCGGGAACGTGCAGGGTGTCATCATCGCTTGTTCTAGAGGGTCATGTAGTTTAATGTCATCCTTCAATAAGGTTCTACTATCCGAAGTTACTGAGCGTCTATATTTTACCGACTTACAACCGACTCAGCTATTAAATACTCTCGATCTGTCCCACAGAGCATCTGTCTGCAGTCGCCTCCTCACACTTAAGTGCTGATATATAGCTAACATATAGGCTATATGTGTGATTCATTACTTCAAGAAACTTTTTTTTATATTATTCTTATTCTTATTCCTTATTTTTATTCTTATTCTTATTCTTATTCCTTATTCCTTATTCCTTATTCTTATTCTTATCCTTATTCCTTATTCTTATTCTTATTCTTATCCTTATCCTTATCCTTATTCTTATTCTTATTCCTTATTCCTTATTCCTTATTCTTATACTTTATTCTTATTCTTATTCTTATTCTTATTCCTTATCCTTATCCTTATCCTTATCCTTATTCTTATTCCTTATTCCTTATTCTTATTCCTTATTCCTTATTCTTATTCTTATTATTATTCATGTTTGCGGTATCAGTAATATGTTACACCTAAGGTTTGGTCACCTTTAACAATAACAAATAAGGTGAGCACAATTCCGCTATATACAGTCAAACGTTAACATGTTGGTCACGGATACAGAAGAATAAGGGTCAACATAACTGACTGTTTAAAGCGATAATGACAATACAACAGAAGATTCATAATTTAAAGTTCATTTCGGTTTAAGGTGCAGTGCCAGGTTTTCAAAAACCGGTCAGAAATGATCGAGTAAACGTAACACGCCCTGGGGTGCTGCTATTATCTGACAAACAAATGTCATTTAGCGACTCCGGCGCACGGTGTGAATCCGGGCAGCGAGCTGCAGCCTTTAATCTGTATGTTTATAGATCTATATCGTGTCAACAACAGATCAATCCCTCTAATTTCCCCAAATCCGACCAGACAAGATTGCCATTTATGATATGTCATTTTCACTTGCTACTTTAAGCTGATCACAATCAAAGGTTCTATCTGTTTGTCGCGTGCGCGACCTTTTTGACCTGTACAATTTAATTGTATTTTATATACCTGCTAATTACATATCAGGTAGCCAGCGGGATTTTGGTCGATTGGAGGCTCTTATAACTCATACGTTTTATGTATATCAAAAGTGTGTATTTTGCCACATTTCACCCATATCGGCAACGTCAAAGGAAACTTTAATAACTTAATCTGTATTTTTATTGAAGTATATTTCACAGATCACAAGACTGTATGCTCTTGAACTCTTCAAGAAAGTGTGAAGATCTTTCATCAATTTTCACTTTCCTTTAGCTCAATAATGCCACCGTCACAATGCTGGAAATGTGTATATAATGTATTCAGCGCGTAACTCGACTGGAATCATAGTTTCAGACCTGGTCTTAGTCTGTCGCCCAGACCCTAAAGCATACACAAATAATGGAGCCTGCCCAAGTCTAGATATTTAGTCCAGGATTTCTCAAATTACGAACATCACTGGACTCCTTTTCTGGTTTTAATATTTAAAATAAATAATTTCTGTAGATTAATATTTCTGGGACTAAATGTTAGTCTAACCTGGTCTATATATACAGCACATTCTTGTACTTTCACTTATGCTTGAAAACGGTGTTAGTAGCGATACCGAAATGTAGCCGCCATGTAAATAAATAAGTGTGAACTCTATAAGCAACTCCGTTTCTCCTACCACTTCTATATGCCACTGAAATATATTATAATAGTTTTGCGCAGATACACAAATAATAACTGAACATACGATGGCGTCCAAAGCAGAACGTTTATTTTTTATACAAAAGTTATTTTAAACAAGGGTCTACAAGTGCTAAATGTCTGTCAACTGCACTTAGTGTCTAAAGTGTACTTCACAACCTCTGTTACGTAATGCACGTGCACGGTTGAGCTGAAGACAAGCAGGTATCCAATCTCTGGATCGTGCCAGCAGTGTCAGTAAAACCAGAATCGCAATGCCAGGCATTGGTGACATGACCACACCGGCCGGCAAATATCAACCGATGTTCCAACAGTGTTGTAAAAGTGCTATGTTTGTAGCCAGATACTGAATGTACTGTGCTATACGGCACTATGTCCCGGATGTAGGAATGTGTATCTGAGATTAGCACACAACATCCGGGACGTGACAGGACTAAACGAAAAGAAAATACTGAATGTTAACACATTAATAAACTTCACTACCTTTGTTAAATAAACTGCAATGCCTTTGTTGAACAAAATTAGTTTAAACCTCTTGCAGTGGTACTCCATTGCCCTCTGTACGATGATCTAAGAAAATCTCTTATTGATGTATGTAACATCAAATGTCCATGGTTCCATGATTTTAATGAATGGGAAAAATTATCGTATATTTTATCAAATGAAGATGTTGCTTTTATTACTGCCAAAACCTGCAATGAAATCATTTTAAAGAGAAAAATCAAATCTTTATATAGTATAAATTGTAAATATGAAAAAAAAAGATTAAAAAAAAAAGATAATAAATAAATAAATAAAAATAAATTGTACTTTGATATATTATATAAATTGACCATCTCTCACAAATCGCTGACCGATTGGTCTCAGTATGTTTTTGTACATGAACTTTTAATCAATTTTAATGTATACTGAGATTGAGATGTAAATAAATACATCTGTCATTCTGTCTGGTATTTATAAAAGCATGTTGGCAGAATACCCGAGGATGGATTACACGTATTTTTTTTATTGCCAAGATGATATTCATTATTCCTTTTCACCAATGGTCTTGAGTATGCGCTGAACAATTCCTACATGCTTAAATGCAGTAAAGATATTCTTCTAAAGGATACATAGATGCAGATCATAGTTGTTTCACCAAAGAAACATATTCTGAAATATTAATGACGAGGATTGAGTTAAGCAATCACTTTATATTTTCGTAATGTTCTTGTACATAGACTCTTGTCCATTGCAGACTGTTCCTGCTGTTACAGACCCTGATCCAGGAACCCTTTAGATCGCCCTTTAAATGTTCTTTGCTAAGTTAGCAGCAAACCAACCCCTACTGTATTACGAAAACTCTTCCAATATGCTGAGAATGCACCATTTTGCATTTTTATTTTTCCAAATTTTCAAGGGAAGCATGCCCCCGGACACCTCTAGAAAGTTGTATCTTTCATCAACTGTGTTGTGCTCCACCGTTGCACAAATCCTGGATGTGTTCAGTGAACCATAGCAGAGATTCTCCGACAAGCTACCTTTCGATCACTTCACAGTTCATTGCTTTTTGCAAATTGCAATTTACTTGGTATATGGGACCTGAGAAAATTTAATTACCACTAATTAATGCTAATTAATTGTCGATTGTCTCAAGTGGCTACCCGACAGGGAGCTAGATCATAAAAGTGACAAATGGCGAGCAATCAGTGTGGGTTGTAAGTCTACTGTACGTCCGGATGATCTTTACATTTTCTTGACAAAACATAAATAAAACACATTAAAAATAATAAATGCAACTTATTATCTTGTGTTTGTAAAATGCTCTCTGAAACTTTCCAGCAACAACAATGAACGACTGTTTCAACGCAATTGATTACATTGTGAAATCATCCCGATTCAAAACTTTGTAGTTTTGATGGATCTCACATATACACATATATGGTGACATACGTGTGCAAGAAGTTACACACGTTTTGGTACATCTCACGTATACATGTATATTAACTAAATTAAGGAACAATTCCTTTGTGCCATTGTTGTGCCCTTCAGCTCAAATCTTTAACACATATTATATACATGTATTTTAATACTTATTTTTATTGTAACATGTTTTTACTGATTTTTAGTGTCTCATAGGTCAAAATGGCCGGACACTCTTTTGAGTGTGTGACACTTTAATAAATTCTTCTTCTTGTTGTTGTTGTTGTTGTTCTTCTTCTTCTATATTGGAATATATGATGACATACGTGTGCAAGATGTTTTTACAAACCTAACGTTTTGGTGCATCTCACATATATATTGTCGTATATACGAGTACACACAAGAAGTTAAATAATTACAAACATAAACACTGTATCGTAACCAAAAGTCATAACATATATTAATAATGCTAAAACGGTTTGTATTGTCCATTATGATGGGTTTAATATGTGAATATAGTTTTCTTGAGGAAGTTGAAAGGGTCCAAATATCTGAAGGTGAGTTTTGGTAAATCAAGTTTCTTTATTAAGCCAAATCCACTAAGTACGTCTTAATCATTGACTATGAGGACAGACACGAGACAAGTGGCGTCTAAATGGAGACCAAATATTGACAAGTAATCCCTGATTGCTTACCCCTAGGGGAGAGGAGTCATATGAACTGTTATTGCAAGTATGTAAACGGTAGATACAAAGACAAAGCTCGACAAGCTTTACAAAGTTGAAAACAATAGTCTAATATGTTTGGTGTCATCAAGTGCCCGGGGGTGGGGTCTTGACCCTGAGGTCCAGAAGTTGACGTGAGACAGAGGTGCGATATACCGACGCCTTATTATTGCAGCGACCAGTGTTTACTTTAAGTGTGATAATTTACTTGTCCATTTTGTAGTGGACACAAGAAAACTATTTGTGTTGACACGATAATTGACTTGGTTGAGATTTAAATTGTCATATTGACGTAATCTAGCTAAGCTATCTATCTTTCGCTCTAATCTAGCTACACGTTTCACTTATTTTGGATTTAATAAACGCACAACAGTGATATACGTGATGTTTCCTTTCATTGACGATACTTCTAGGCTAACTGTCGTTTGACGGTGTCAGCCCTGGAGCACCACATTTCTATTTTTATAAATTCCGCGGTGGCCAATTTGCATAGTTACTATTTCTTTCAAAATCTGGCCCGCAATCCATTTAACAGAAACGTCTAGCTTTGGTTTATCATTGATAATTAGACGAAAGGAAACCACGATGGGGTTCGAATTTGTGACGACTCAAACTCAAACATTGGCAAATAGCTATATTATACATAATAAATAAATAATGTTATATCAGACAACAATCTTTCGGCACATTGCTCAGTATATGACGGCCTCAACACAAACAGAGATACACATTGCCCGTGTCTCCCACATTCGTAATTATGAATAGTTATTGAACAATTACCATTATTCGATATTCCTGTAATTATTGGTTCAATTTGTAATCAAGGACAGATCACAGGCATACGAGCCGGAGGGGGGGGGGAGAGACTCGGACAACAGGAGAGTGACAACGGTTCTCGCTATCAACACATAACACACATATAACTTTTGAACAACACTACTACTACTACTACAACTACTACTACTACAACTACTACTACTTCTACTACTACTACTAATAATAATAATCTATTTATATAGCGCCGATTTAAAGCCAGGCTGCCACAGCAATGATTATTGTGTGATAAATACAACATCTAGCTGTGTGATAAATACAACATCTAGCTGTGTGATAAATACAACATCTAGCTGTGTGATAAATACAACATCTAGCTTTGTGATAAATACATGCGCTGACGAAAAACATTGGTTACTTTATCATCAACATCAACCTATATGCAGATTATGTATGGACTGCACTGCTTGGTTCTTGCAATGTGATATTTGAGTACAGTTGTTTTGCTTGGCAGTGAAGGTATATCAAAATATATATTTGAACTCTTTCTAAATGCCACTGGAACAGATGAACAACATTAATTGACGTTCTGCACGACTGCATTACAACGAGCAATCCGCTTGTTACCTAACGGTCAGTTGATATGGTGTGGCTATAAATGAACTCTCGACAGGACAAAGAAAATAGAGAGCGTAGTTGTTCCTCACGATGGTATTGAGAGGACCCCCGGGAGGCGGTCCGGTAAATGTGCTTCTAGTACACTCAACATCGCTCGCACTTGAGTTACATAACATACGTGTAGTTGTCAGTACGAGAGCTGGGACGACTCTCGCTTGTGGATCGCGTTGACATGATAATTATTGGTGTCACTTAGTGGAATATTCAGTCCTTGTCGTCATTAGTCACAGCTTTGTCATTGAGAATGATGTCTCATAAGCAATCGGCAGCCTTCTCACATTGGTCCATTAACAAATTTTAGGATTAAACAGATACGTTTGTGCTATGTCTGTGCAGAGTTCACCGATGGACACCGGACAGTGAGGTGGAGCTACAGTCTGCTGAAGAGAAAACAGCCTTCACAGCCACCACAGCTTCATAAATCTATAAAGGGAAATATTTTAAAAAAAATAATAAAATAAAATAAATTAAAACAAAAAGCTAAATAATCAACAACAAATAATTACTACTACTTCTCCCTTCTCTCCTACCTTGCATTAATACCTGTATTCACTAACAAACTCAAACCACCTTTCCAACTCTCTCCTTTCACATGGAGCCAACACACTAATACTCTCTCTCCCCCCCCCCCCTTTAGGTAACATACCCCCCGTGCGCCAAATCAGTATATCCAGAGTGTGCACGTTAAACATTAACCTCTCTCTTTCTCTCTGTGTCTGTGCAGTGTACATACAAACTAAATTTTGAAGTCGTCAGGTGTCACTAATTGACTGAATGTTCTTCCAAACGAAGTTTCAATAGTAACATGTTAGCGATATCATACACACAGTCGCAACTCTAGCCATTGAAGGTTTTACCTCGAAACGAACGAAAATGTTGAAGACGGATATTGTGCTGAATTCTAACTTTAATTTGCAAAATTTGCAGACCATTTATTAGGTCATGATCAAATGAAAAGTTTAAGAGGACTGTGCTAAATGTTGTCGACTTGCGTCCTCGGACTGGAGGTATCACCGAAAACGCAAATAATGCTTAACCCGAATAATATGTTTCCGACCTTGACGGAAGTTCTAATGGCAACTGTCAGGTCTGTATCGTTCGCCTTTAGCTCTCATTCGGCGACTCTGGTGAAGGGTTGATGATGTTTGGTTCGAATAACACACTTCATGCAATTCATATTGATCTTCCAGTGAAGGACTCTGTCTCTAATGAAGAAAAGGGATCATGTTTGTCGCCCAAGGTAACTAATGTGGCAATCCGTTGGCCTCACTTCTTTTCTCAGATACGTATCTTGCTAATTACCTTGCGTTGCAACAATAACACTGTCTCTGTACCGTGCTATAGTTGAACATATTGTCATATCTTGCAGAAAGACTATCTCTGTAACGTGCTATAGTTGAACATATTGTTATATCTTGCAGAAAGACTTTCTGCAACGTGCTATAGCTGAACATATTGTCATATCTTGCAGAAAGACTGTTTCTGTAACGTGCTATAGTAGAACATATTGTCATAGCTTGCAGAAAGACTATCTCTGTAACGTGCTATAGTTGTACATATTGTCATATCTTGCAGAAAGACTTTCTGCAATGTGCTATAGCTGAACATATTGTCATATCTTGCAGAAATACTGTATGTGTAACGTGCTATAGTTGAACATATTGTCATATCTTGCAGAAAGACTGCCCCTGTACCGTTGTATATGTGAACATATTGTCATATCTTGCAGAAAGACTGTCTCTGTAACGTGCTATAGTTGAACATATTGTCATATCTTGCAGAAAGACTATCTCTGTAACGTGTTATAGTTGAACATATTGTCATATCTTGCAGAAAGACTATCTCTGTAACGTGCTATAGTCGAACATATTGTCATATCTTGCAGAAAGACTATCTCTGTAACGTGCTATAGCTGAACATACATGTATTGTCATATTTTGCAGAAAGACTCTCTCTGTAACGTGTTATATGTGAACATATTGTCATATCTTGCAGAAAGACTGTCTCTGTAACGTGTTATAGTTGAACATATTGTCATATCTTGCAGACATACTTTCTCTGTAACGTGCTATAGTTAAACATATTGTCATATCTCGCAGAAAGACTGCCTCTGTACCGTGGTATAGTTAAACATATTGTCATATCTTGCAGAAAGACTGCCCCTGTACCGTGGTATAGTTAAACATATTGTCATATCTTGCAGACATACTATCTCTGTAACGTGCTATACTTAAACATATTGACATATCTTGCAGAAAGACTGCCCCTGTACCGTGGTATAGTTGAACATATTGCCATATATTGCAGAAAGACTATCTCTGTAACGTGCTATTGTTGAACATATTGTCATATCTTGCAGAAAGACTGTCTCTGTAACGTGCTATAGCTGAACATATTGTCATATCTTGCAGAAAGACTGTCTCTGTAACGTGCTATAGCTGAACATATTGTCATATCTTCCAGAAAGACTATCACTGTAACGTGCTATAGCTGAACATATTGTCATATCTTGCAGAAATACTGTCTCTGTAACGTGCTATAGCTAAACATATTGTCATATCTTGCGGAAAGACTATCTCTGTAACGTGCTATAGCTGAACATATTGTCATATCTTGCAGAAAGACTGTATGTGTAACGTGCTATAGTTGAACATATTGTCATATCTTGCAGAAAGACTGTGTCTGTAACGTGTTATAGTTGAACATATTGTCATATCTTGCAGAAAGACTGTCTGTAACGTGTTATAGTTGAACATATTGTCATATCTTGCAGAAAGACTGTCTCTGTAACGTGCTATAGTTAAACATATTGTCATATCTCGCAGAAAGACTGCCCCTGTAACGTGCTATAGTGAAACATATTGTCATGTCTTGCAGAAAGACTGCCCCTGTACCGTGGTATAGTTGAACATATTGTCATATCTTGCAGAAAGACTGCCCCTGTACCGTTGTATATGTGAACATATTGTCATATCT
>JAUELE010244348.1:0-11192 GCA_031471655.1 Diodora aspera | reverse complement strand
CTTCATTTGACTGCAGTATATGACACTAACTTTCAATAGCTTTGATACCCCCCATGAGGCTTTCGGGAGTGACTTAGTGTCACGTAGATAGAATAGGGTCTCAGTAACCCAGTACTTGTCGTACAAGGCAACTAAAATGGGGATCTTTTGCTTTCACTTCCCTTTCGATCGATCCCTTTTATGAACTGTCTGTTCGCTCGATGTACACCTTGCACATCACGTTGCATTATGGCTGAAATATTGCCCTTGCATTGTAAAACATTTTAACTTTCCTAATAGCTTTAATTTCTCAGAGACCTACAAAGAAAATAAAGTTTGAAATAAGAAATTGAATACCTGAAGAAAAGACATTTTAGATTTATTCTTTTTTATTTAAGAATGTGTGAGACCAGGAAGATTGCCAGCGCCTGTGTGTCTAGCACTAGAATATGATACATTCTTACCACTAGAATATGATACATTCTTACCACTAGAATATGATACATTCTTACCATGCAGGCTCAATTCTTCTTCAGATTGCTCTGTATTGTAACACAGAATAGACACTGTGCTGTCCTATTCAGGTATTTTATCACACCTGACAGGTATATCATCCAACATTGGCCAGGTAATAGCTGTCACCTGTGGGGACGTAATCGCAGCTTCTAACAGATTTTGTCCTGATCTTGTCACACTCTGTTTGTATCTGGTTAACTATACCAGGATATATGTTTCTAGCAGGCATGCTCAACAATCAGGTTTATCAAAACCATGAAGTCATGATGTCATGCGTATTGGCTTTGTCATGTAAAGCTATTGAATTATATCCTATACATTACATACAGACATCTGCTTTACGAAGATAGGATTATAAGAATTTCATATAATTGCTGATTTTGACATTTAAAACATATAAATTATCTATATACAAATCCAAGGTCTGTTTATGCATGTAACGTACAAACAAATGTTAAGGTTATGAGACAATGTTTATATATGCACATATGTATCGCTGTCAGTTTGAACTTCAATGCTAGTGTGTTAACATTTTAAAAAACGTTTTAAAAGTTTGCTATCAGGACTCATCATATATGGATGAATTCTTGATCAATAATTGTGTGGCAGAGATCAGTGTGATTCTAAGCCCTAATATATTATTCGAGAAACACAAGGAGAACTTAGATTAATTAAAAAATGATAGGACTTGGACGGTAAATAAATGGTATTATTGAGATGCTGAAGTAACGTTGTTCTGTGTAAGGATTGTGGCTGGAGTAATAGACCCTTCACAGGCAATGGCTGCATCAGTGTTACAGGAACCAGTCTCAGAGGACTTGCCGACAACTACTTATTATAACCAGTACCGTGAGCTTCTGTTGTTTCCAGAGTGATTTACTTTGAGAATGGATCTACTAGACTCGGATAATACACCTTAATTCCCTGCTTGAGGAAATAAAGATCTCTTTGTTAACAGGTATTAACTTTAAATTACATCTTGAAATAAACACAGTTAAGATCAAGGAAATTGTTGACTACTTACCATAATATTAAACAGATACAGTAGATTGTCAACATCGAATAGAAAGTATGTTAATATAGCATTAACATCCTTCAGTTTAATTTAGCATTTAAAAGTGAATTATTTCATGATTGTTTTCAATTTTCGCAGAGAAACATTTGATGTTAGTATCATGTGATAAATTTTTAAAAGTCGTGTCTTTTTGCAGTCATACTTTAAGTGATATGAATGGTAAAATGATATTAAATATGAGCAATTTTACCATAGACTTTTGATCAAGACCCTGAGTAAAGGCTTGGAACTTATTTCACTTTGTGATACTCATCACTGCTTTGGACTGCTTAAGGAAAAGACCGTATAGTCCCAGGAATAATAACCTGCCTCTTCTTGTCCATATATATCAGCAATTTAGCGGTCTTTGAGTCTGGTTTTGTCGCTGGAATGACTGGTTACTGTTGTAAAAGGGGTGTGGGATAGCATAGTGGATAGTGTGTCAGCCAAGTAATCTGCTAGTATTGGCAGATATGGGTTCAGATTGCACCGGTACCTCTCTTTTAGTCCAGACATTGATCCCTGATACCAACACTGATGAAGGTACAGTGTGATGATGTGGCTGAAAGATTGCCAAAATCCATATAACATCCAAACTCACTCACTCACTCACTCACTCACTTGTCCAAGTTTCTGTTGTACAAAACTGACACATAATAGAAGGGTTTATTGATACAGCAATGGTCTCCATCCGTTTTTCCGTCCATCCGTCCTCATGTCCAGACAATTACAGAGAGACTATGTGACCCATCTTTATAAATGTTTGTACATACACCAGTCATACCCCTAAAATGTACCTTTTGCAATTCTGAAATCTTTATCATTGTAATTATTGTCGTTTCCATAGAAACCGTTTTCAAAGCAGATTCTGGATCACAGCAGGGGATATAGATTACTATATCTGCTTGTTATACTTTAGTTTTGAACATACAATTCTAAGCTCCATAAAAGCGAGTATGTTTATGTCATAAATAATACTTAAGTACTACTTTCCAACAACCGGAAACTGCAAGTAACATAGGTTATCACCCAGCTTAGGGACAGAAAAAGGATTGTTTAAAGGTTACCGAGAAATAATGACCCAGTAGTCAAGAGCCCAATATATCATAACATATGCATGAGTAAGGTACCCCAGTAAATGTTGTTCATTCATATTAGTTCTTGAAGAGACGTAGCCTAAATAATTCCATTATAGTTCAAACATCTTGTCTCCATTAATATTTATAGTTTTTCTAAAGAAACAGTAATATAAACTCGAGTCTCAATTTGTCATATCCTTTACATGTCAGACATGTAAATTAGTGTAAAGTTTGCACTAGGCCACAGAATGATACTGTAATTTAACTGCTATTTAGATACACATCTCTTCTCTGCTTTATTCTATTAACTGAAGAGTGGGTGCTAATCTTCAGCCTAATGGCTCAGCTCTAACAGATATTTCTAAAATTTGAAATAGATAAAATTATTTATACAGAAATGCATGACTAACTGCATTTATCATTTTCAGAACTGCTGGCGCTGGCATGGTTTACCTAGCTAAGACAGGCGCTTGTCTTACAAGAAATCTGTAAATAAATTACATGAAGTGCTATCTTTTCGGTCTTGGCGCGGTGCAGTAAACAAACTTACTATCGCCATAGTAACTAACGGCAATTGTGGACACCTTTAATGAATATGCTGACAATGATTAACTTTCATAACAGAAGCATCACAATTGAGGAAGGTATGCTATACAGGTGTAACTGCTGTGCCTGGCCATGTGTGCACTAACTTGTTGAATTCAAAAACCTTGTATCTGTTCAGCAATGTTCTACATGTTATGTAGCATAAGATATCTTTATGGACTACCTTAGGTGTCATGATGCAGGACCGGACTTTTTAACTTGTTCATATTGTACTAGCAAATATTCCCATGACTAGTGAGTTTATTATAGGTTTAACTCAGCAGCCTGTATTCGGGCTGAAACCAGTGAGTACAAATACGCAACTTTTCAACTTTTTAACTGTTCAACCAATAAGGTACTGTATTTCATGTGATCTTATCGATGGTAAAATAACCCCATTTTTTTACTCTTGGGAACCCTGGGGTAGAGGTGGCAAAGACGGGGAACCCAGGGTTCAAAAAGTTAATTGTTCATATTTGAACATGATTAACTAAAGATGACACCCATCATCAGTCACCTACCTAGCTTTTCCCTATTTTTCAGGTGTAATGTTCACAGTGGAATTAAGTGTTCATATTCAGACATGTTTCAATAGCTGAACATGACAAAGTGGAATTTAGTGTGCTTGTTGTATCCACGGTGCAGCTTGCTCAAAGCACTCAAGATTATTACCCCAGTCATTGGAACAATCCCACAACATTTGGCAACTTCCTGGAAAGTATACAACCAACGTTGATATTTAAACATAGTCAGCTGAATCTGGTGTACTTGTGATTCAGCCAATGATCACTTGTACTCAAGCTACTGATCATCAGTACTCAAGCTACTGCTCACTAGTATTCTAGCTAATGATCACTAGTACTCAAGCTAATAATCACTAGTACCCAAACTAATAATCATCAGTACTCAAGCTACTGATCACTTGTACTCAAGCTAATGATCACTAGTACTCAAGCTAATGTTCACTAGTATTCAAGCTAATAATCATCAGTACTCAAGCTAATGATCACTAGTACTCAAGCTAATGATCACTAGTACTCAAGCTAATGTTGATCAGTACTCAAGCTAATGATCACGTGTACTCAAGCTAATGATCACTAGCACTCAAGCTAATGTTGATCAGTACTCAAGCTAATGATCACGTGTACTCAAGCTAATGATCACTTGTACTCAAGCTAATGATCATCAGTTCTCAGCTGTAGCTCATTTTTATGTTTTAATAGTGAATGACAACTGATCATATTCATTGTGAAAATGGAAACACTATTTGTGTAACTGAGAGACCTCATTACTTTTTTCCTTCAAATTTATTGACAAGAAGACTTAAACCAGAGTTTCCTGAGATTAATAAATATTCTATGAATTTCATTACTGTTATCTACATAATTCGGGCATGAGCTACATTTAATGTCATACAGTTTTTTAGTCCGAAACAATGCTTTTATAAATCTGTCTAGAAATCCCAGTTGGATATTGCAACTTGTATTTTGCTGGATACATTGCTATGTACCTCTTCCCGTTCACTCTGTCAGTATTGTTTCCTGCTCCTAGATAGATAATGAATAATTGTATAAAGAGAATTCGTGGGCTATCTTGCCCAAGTGACTTAATGTCACAAAATCCTCAGACTGTCATACACAGTGAGAAATAGTGACAGTAATTCTCTTGAGGTAGATAACATATCATTATTTTTATTATCCTGTCTTACGAGAGGTGCATTTATGCCTTTTTCTTCGAAAACATCCAACTGAGAACTTGTTTCTTCATGTTAAACTTAAAATAGTCATCTGGAACACCTCTTGCAACGCACCCAGAAGCCCCTTCATGATGTCACATCACATAACATCCTCTTCCTTTTTTTTGCCGTCCTGAGCGGACGTGTTTCTTTTTGTTGTCCCATTTTTGTCTTTGGTTTCAAAGTATTTCCCCTTTCCTTCTGTAAGACTTTACAGGCGGGTTGGGGCTCCCTTTCGTTAGGGTTTGGGTTAATTATGGCATGTTTTCACCGAGAATTACACCTCGTTTAGTAGGTGTTTTTCTTCGGTGAATTGCCGCCATTTTGCCGGCTTGTGGTCCCCACTTGATTTGGGTTCCCGTGTTTCTGCCGGTTGTGCTCCCTCAGCCGGCGTGGCTTTGGGAGTGTCTTTTTGTTGGTGATAGGTCTGCTTGACCTTTCTCCTCCCTCTATAATTTCTTAATTAATTTATTTACGTGTAAATAATTAATTTTTGATTTTGTAGGTCCTCCTTCAGGGACGGACCTTAGGGTGTCGTTACCCTTGAGGTAGTTGATGTGCTCCCTCCCCAGTTTTCGTCAACTGTGGGTAGGTGCTAGGGTCTAACCATTTTTTATGTTACAGGATGGTTTGCATTGTGTGTCAATGTCCTTGTTGGACCCTCACCCCAAATGTATTGATTGCCGGGACCCCTGCACTGAGGAGCTGAAGTGTGGTTTCTGTGCTCCACTTTCTGCAGTCAAGTTTAGGAAGCTTTCTACACAGCTGCGTAAGAGGGCTTCTGAGCAGAAGAGACGTGCCTTGGGCTCCCCGGCCTCTACGATCTCCGTGCCGCCTCCACTACCAGTGTTGGCTTCCCCACGACAAGCGCCACGACGTTCGCCACAACGTTCGCCTCGACGAGCGCCTGGACAAGCGCCTGGACAAGCGCCACGACAGTCACCACGACAGTCGCCACGACGATCGCCCGGACAAGTCCCACGACGATCGCTTCAAAACAAGCGCCACGACAGTCGCCACGACGTTCGCCACAACAGTCACCTCGACTAGCGCCACGTCGTACGACACCACCACCAGTGGAGCCCATGCTGTTACCTCCTGCTGTGCTTCCCCCGGCTATTGATGTTGGCATCCCAAATCCGGCTTTTCTCGTGCTAATGGACAGGATGTCCGATCTCATCTCGGTTTGCGAGAAGAGGCAGCACTCGCCGGACACCCTAGGGTTCGTTGACAGCTCGTCTACTCCCTTACCTGCCAGGAAGAAGGTGGCACGTGAGCAATCACCGTCGCCACGACGTTCGCCGTCTCCACATAGCATACGACCACGCCACTCTAGGCATACTAAAAGAAGGTCTTCCCCAGTTATTTCGCCGCGACAGCATACGACAGCTCGTCATATGCCTACATTGTGTCGTCAGACACCTTCGCCAAGACGTCGTACGCCTTCGCCACGACGTCATACGCCCTCGCCACACCATCGTACGCGTTCGCCACGCCGGCAACTACCTACGACACGCCGTCGTACGCCGCCAACACGCGGTCGTACGCCGTCGCCTCGACGGCCGCTTATCACAGCTGAGACGTCACTCTCAGGGGTGATCTCTGATTCTAGTGAGGACGAGATGAGACCACTATCACAACAAGATATTATAAGATGGGCAGCTGATAGGCTCGACTGCCCGTCTCCACCTCATGGAGGGAACGACGGTCAGAGTCTAAGGATCACGGAGGCAGGCGTCTCGTTGCCAGTGATAGACCCGGTGGGTCAACTGCCTTCGCTTTTGAATGACGCCATGAAGGACCTTAAGTCGAGCCATACACTTAAGCCTTGCCTTGCTCCGATGAAGAGACTGCCGGTGCACGGGTTTCGGCACCCGGTAGAGTCTCCTACCACAGATGATGACATGTTCCTCTTGGGAGAAACCAAGAAGTTTGGAAACTCCAAGGTGGACAAGAGACTTAAAGACATTGACTCCCATGTCCGGGCGGCTTTGCAACCTCTCTCGCTGATGGGCTCACTCTTGAACGCGTTGCTAACGTCGTTAGATGAGGATGAATCGCCGGCCCTTAAGGAAGAAAGGAGATCTGTACTTAAGGGCGCCCTCAAATTTCTGGGAGGATCTACAGATGCCTTAGGGCATGCGCTAGGTACCCTCACTACGGCACGTAGGGAGGGCTTCCTGCAGCATTCCTCCCTGACATCGGACTTACAATTGCGGCTAATGAGACAGCCCTGGTCCGCTGACGATGTTTTCAACAGGCAGGTCAGGTCAGTGTTGGGCGTGCAAGAGTCACACCAGACCCAGATTAAGCTGGCAAAATTTTTGACGCAAGAGCTACAGCATAAGCCCTTTCGGAGGGCTTATAGAGGTAGGAGACAATCCGTGCGCGATACCTTCAAACCAGCGCAGCGACGTCCCTACACAGGCAAGCCAGCCAAGAGAGGTGGACGCTACTCGAGGCCAGCCGCTGCTGCGGCTAAGGCCCCGGCTAGACAATGAATTGAGCATGGAACCGCACGACTGGGATCTTCCGCCCCCAGTCGTTCCGGTCGTCTCTACACCCGTAGGCGGAAGACTACAAAGGTTTCACGGCAATTGGAAGATACTCGACGATCCCTTTGTAGTGGACGTACTACGGAAGGGGTTTCACCTTCCTTTGAGCCAAGCACCTCCGCTTACGACCACGCCACGGGAGACGTGTTGCGTGGCGCAGCAAGACTCTCTACGCAGTTGTGTAGACACGCTGCTACTCAAACAAGCGATAGAGGAGGTGACAGACCCTCAGATCTCTCCAGGGTTCTACTCAGACGTATTTCTCGTGCCCAAGAAGGAGTCAGGGAAATTTCGTCTCATTCACAACTTGGCGGTGTTCAACGACCTTTATCTCAGGAAACCGCCCAAGTTCAAGCTGATCACTCTGTCCGGGATCCAGGCGACATTGCAGCCTCTAGACTACATGATGTCCCTGGACCTGCAGGACGCGTATCTGCACATTCCTATTCTGCAGGCACACAGGAGGTTTCTACGGTTCTGCTTTCTGGGCAGGCATTACCAGTGGAAGGTCCTCCCTTTTGGTATTTCCTGGGCCCCTTGGCTGTTCACCAGGGTGACTCATCCAATCTCAGTTTTCCTCCATTTGCGACAGATACAGTTCGTGGCGTACCTGGACGACTGTCTGCTGTTTCACCAGTCAGCCCGTGTACTGCACCACCACGGCCAGACCGTTCTACACTTGCTGCGGCAGTTGGGATGGTTGATCAACCTAGAGAAGTCGGAATTACAACCTTCTCAGACGATCACGTACTTAGGAGCCGTGATCGACTCCATTCAGGCCAGGATGACGATCACGGCGCGGCGACATCGTACGCTTTTGAGTGCGGTGGACGCAGTCCTCACCACGTCTCGGACTCTGTACCACTGGCAGGTGTTGCTAGGTCATCTGACTTCAGCTCAAGATCTCACGCTCAGAGGAAGACTGCAGACACGGCCACTGCAGGTCTTCTTCAACGCAAGAATAGGAGAACTCCCATCCTCTGCGATGCCACTTCCAGATCGGCTGCGACCGTTTCTGGAGTGGTGGAGGATCCCGTCGAATGTCTCCGGCGGGATTTGTTGGCGAGAGTTCCAGCCTACACAGGAGATCTTTGTGGACGCCTCCAACCAAGGTTGGGGAGCCCACCTGGCAGACCAGGCAGCAGCCGGAATATGGACGGACCTTCAACGGACGTACCATATCAACGAGCTAGAATTCTTGGCAGTAATCCTGGCCATACGCCACTGGAGGGCAGAGCTACGCCACGCCCGGTTGTTGATTGCCACCGACAACATGACAGTCGTGTGGTACATCAACAAACAGGGATCGACCAGATCTGTACGCCTACTGGATCGGACGTTCGAGTTCTTCCGACTCATAGACGATGTCCCTCTGCTAGCAAGAGCAAGACACATCCCAGGGGTCAAGAACATTCTAGCAGACGCTCTGTCGAGACCAGACAAGCCGGCTCCGACAGAGTGGCAGCTGCATCCGGAGGCATTCGAGATCCTCACACGAACGCTAGGGGAGCCGATGTTGGACTTGTTCGCCACAAGATTCAACAATCAGCTTCCTCTATTCGTGTCGCCAGTACCAGATCCACTAGCACTGTCGTACGACGCGCTGGCGATGGCGTGGGAAGGAATGGACGCTTACGCCTTCCCTCCTCCCATTCTGCTCACGAGGGTACTTCAGAAGCTCAGGGCCACCAACAAGATACGTCTCATTTTGGTCGCGCCCTATTGGCCAGCCAGGACCTGGTTCCCGCAGCTGCTAGAGATCGCAGGTCCTCCAAGGCTAAGGCTTCCAGATTGGCCAAGACTGCTCAAGCATCCTGTCTCAAGACAGTGGCACCCAGATCCAGGCCTGTACAATCTTCACGCCTGGATTGTCTGCAAGGATCTTTGATCGCTAAAGGATATTCCCGGAGAGCCGCTCAGGCTGTGACGGCTGCTCATCGGAAATCCACGGCTGGGTTGTACAATGACAAGTGGGCTGCTTTCTCCCTATACTGTACGTCTAGGGGGATCGTCCCAGTCAGAGTAACCAATCAGCAACTAGCAGACTACTTACTTTACTTACGCCAGAGCAAGAGATTAGCAGCGGGCACCATTTCGACTTACCTAGCGGCAGTCAATTCGGTGTTGGCCATCACCAGATCTAAGAGGATATCCACGATTCCTGAGATACTGGCGATTATCAGAGGTTTCAGGTTAGAAGACCAGAAGCACAAGTTCCGGCCGCCTGCTTGGGATCTCTCGCTCATTCTACGTAACCTGTCAGGAGCTCCTTATGAACCGCTTGAAGACGCCTCGATGGAGTTCCTGACACACAAGACTTGCTTTCTCGTGGCGCTTGCCACAGCTGCCAGAGTTAGCGAGATTCACGCCTTGGCTGCAAAAAGAGTGACCTTCGACAGAACGCTGCATGGTTCAGCTCATCTAGGGTTGATGTGGGACTTCTTGGCCAAGAATCAGCTCCCAGGTCAGCCTGACAGGATGTTTCACATTCCAGCCTTGGCTTCGGTTCTGGGACATAGGGATATCGAAGACATGTCTCTTTGTTCCGTCAGAGCTCTGAGAATCTACCTTCACAGACCTTCGACACAAAGAAGACGTCTACGACGTTTGTTTATTCCCTTGACTCCGGGTTCTACCGCTGAGGTCTCCAGGAACACCATCTTTTTTTGGCTGCGACGGGCTCTCTTGAAAGCATACAGCGATAACCATCTGCCACCTCCAGCCTTGAACAACCCACATGAGATATGGGCCATCTCGGCTTCTACTGCGCTTTTCAAGAGCTGCTCTGTCCAGAACATCTTGAGGGGTTGTTTTTGGAGGACGATCGTAAACCCTCGCAACGCTCTTCTCTTCGCCAGCCTCGGCCTAGCAGATCGACTAAACGATCTAGACGTTCATTGTCCCCTTCTAGACGACGCTCGCCTTCATCATGCCACAGCCGGGTTCGCCTCGACGTCGTATGCATACACTTCAACGTCGTACGCCGTCGCCTCGACGTCGTACGCCTTCGCCTCGGCGTCGTCTTATAAGAGCTGAGACTTCTCCTTCTGCTGTGAACTCGGAGTCCAATGACGATCTTATAAGGCCTTTGTCGCTCAAGACATTGTGAAATGGGTGGCAGAAGGGCTCGACTTTTATTCACCACGTCAAGGGGAAGACGACGCCAAATGCCTACGGGTTTCAGAGGCTGGCGTATCTTTACCAGTTACAGCCCCAGTGGGGCAGATGACTATTCTTCTGGATGAGGTGGTGAAGGATCTTAGGTCCAGTCACATGCTCAAGTCATGTTGTTCTGCGCTGAAGAAGCTCCCAGTACATGGTTTCTGACATCCGTTAGAGACACCACCCAATGATGATGATATGTACCTCCTTGGCGAATCGAAGAAGTACACTAATTCCAAAGAGGAAAAGAGGCTTAAGGACATAGACTGTCATGTTCAGGCCGCTCTGCAGCCATTATCCTTACTGGCTTCCCCTACGACGGCCATCTTGGCCATACACCATTGGAGGGCAGAGCTGCGCCACGCCCGACTGATGATTGCCACAGACAACATGACAGTTGTGTGGTACATCAACAAGCAGGGTTCGATCAGGTCCCAACGGCTGTTGGACCGGACGTTCAAATTCTTCGGGCTAATAGACGATATCCCCCTGGAAGCAAAGGCAAGGCACATTCCAGGGGTCAAGAA
>JAUELE010244326.1:0-11194 GCA_031471655.1 Diodora aspera | reverse complement strand
CGAGTTCATTTTTAACAGTGTAGGGGAGAATAAATAGGTCAAAAAGGAAAACAATCTCGGCTGCGCCGAGAAAAAAAAACACTGCCCGAGAACCAGTTAGTTAAACTAACATGGCCTAAATATTACACAACGGTGTGAGAAACCCGCTCATAAATAGGTCTTCAGTGGCGAATTCAGCAATGCGAGAAGCGGACGCCAACGGGAGAAGCAATGTAAGAAGGGGGGCGTACCGCTGAAAGCAAGTACCTCAGTAAAAAAAAATCATGGTTTGCCAACCGGCGCCCCCCATTCCCTTGGATCCGCACATCTCTGCCTTCCCTAAGAAATATAGAGAACCATAGTTTATGCGATACCACCAACATTGGCTGTGTCTTACTCGAGTTCGACTTTCTTCTGTGTGATTAATCGGCTTATAAGAATAATATGTTTTGTTTGTGTAGCACGGCTCCCAAGTCGATAGGTCAGAGGTCAGCGAGTGTTGATACATATCAATTCAGCACAACATCCAATATACCGATCTTCCTTGGCTTTCACTCTTCTGGCTTAGATCACAAATGATTGTCGGTATTGTTTGATATGTTTAATATAGACTTGTGGGCTGTCTAATAACGCCGTTATAACCACAGATGGTCCCGGCTCAGGTTGGCACAGGTAATTTCATATTCGTCCGTCAGGGATAATCTGTATTTTATTAAGTGTTAACACAAAAGGATTAAGAAAAATCGAGAGTCGATTATTGGTGACATCGTGTAGTTGCTGATTTCAAAGGATTTAATTTCCTTTAGGTGCATGTTCTTGTAGGGGGGTATTTTTCTACAGGAAATAACGTGGTATTATGCATAAGGGGTAGAGGGTATGTGATTAAATCAGGGACCCTATAGCCGATGATTAAATGACTTAAATCAGATATATTCTCATGTGTTTCTTGTGTATTTCAAATTTTGTGTCAAGTTAATACTTTATATTATCGTAACTTTACTTTTCGAAATTAGATATTATGACAATGCGCATCCCCGTTAATGCGTAACGTTAAATTTAACATAAATACGTGTGATTTGGAGTTAATTATATTGCTTATGCTTAAACAAATACGTAAACTTTGTTTTCACGCTTTTCCTAAAAGTGAGAGTATTTTGTCGTCATGTGAGCCTATAATTTTACCATAAAAGAATGTATCGCGTATTTACTTTAATTTTATTACTGTTAATAAATATTGTCTTTACCTGTACATGTTTTGGAAAGAGTGCATCAAAACTGTACCATGTCAGACTTGAAAAACATCCCTTGAACCCAACTTCCCACTCAGGGAACCTGATCTGAAAGGTACTGTATAATTTTAAAAATATGTTTATTATGGAGCGACTATTTGAATTTTAGAAGGGAGGTCTGAAAGATTTTTCTCTGCAGTCTATTGTATTTTATCGCATGGAAACATTTTTTCTCAGATAATTGGCGACAAACTATCTATTTTTAAACTATATAGTTTTGACTTTTATTGCAGTTACATGAATCTGATATGTTAAAAGAGTTAAAAGAGGGAGATTAACATTCACTGGAATTGGGCGCCAACAAATTTCAAAATACATTTCATAATCATAAACTAAAAAACCCAAAACCGCTACATAAACTATCTTTGCAATGTATTTATTATGTTGTTTGTTTTCTCTTGGCTCATGCGATCTATTTATTTTCTCCGAAATTAAACTATTTATTTTCAAAATCTTCCAACCCCTGATAGAAGTCAATTGGTCGCTTCCTTATGGATAAACTTTACATGCTAAGACGATAAACATTTAACGAGATACAGGCATAGATTAATTCGATGTTACATAAATTGGTGAGTATACCGCGTTATTTGACGAAAAGACGAATGGAGGTTGGCAGGTCATTTATATTCATTTATATAAACAAATTTCTATTCGTTCAGCTGAAACTTCTTGAAGACAATGGGGAACAATATTTCGAACCAAACGTTTGTCCGTTTCTATGATATCTGAAAAAGAAGAAAATCCTGTGATATAGGAGCAAGAAACCCTTGATTGTTCTTGATGAAAATAGTCATCTCAAGTTCATACACCAAAGAAATTAAACTAAGGTGATATGGCTGAAATTCTGCTGAAATCACTTTAAACAAAAACCACAGGCTCAACAAATTTTCTATTTCAGTTACGCGAAATATCTTAATACAGAAATATACATTCTAAGTGTTAAAAATCCACATTCGTGAAAAAAAATATTTGAGAAACCTACCGCTTTGTTGCCCGTAATATATCGTGGACCGCCATTGTTCACATATACTATTTTCGCATCACGTTATCTTTATTTCAACTTTCAGGATGTTAATTTATCACCAGACCAAAATCATGATCAATCTTAAAGTAAAAACATCGCTATACAGGGTTTATCTTTGTCTGAGAGGGACGTGAACTCTCGGTGGAGCATCACGTTACAAACCAACTTTGAGAAAACGCAGCGAAGCAAATAAAATGCAGAGACACATTAGATTTATTGCATTTAGTTTAAATTGCAGCGCATAAGACGTATTTCAGCCAGTCTGGGTGTACAATAGATGCGTAGTGGCACTGAGATTTGATATAGGTGTATCATGAAAGACGACGCTCGTTTGTTTAAACGTTTTTAATGCCTCATGCTGATGCATTCTCTACAGCTGGAACTAGCTTCAGGTTGGGGTGGCGTTATTAATGAAAAACGAATTATTTACGAATAATGAATAATTATTACGGATGCAGCTGCATGAAGAGAAAATATATGCATAATCGATACTATTTGTTCAATATGGTTTTCTACCCTAATTTCACGCTGAAATTTCGCTGAATATTTAAGTGTGTCCGTTTGAATTACTCCCAATCATTTTGTTTGTATGGTAAATAAAAACAATATTTGAAATATGACATTTCTGCCCCGTGTATGCGTCAAAACTCTTAGCTTAAATGTTTGGCTTTGACTGGATTAAGTTTGGCTAAGTTCTATGAATATATATACACCTGTAAGTAAATTCGAGATTTGATGCAGGAAGAACTGAATTTTTAATCTTTTAGGTACTGACCATTCTGTGTAGCGTATAGATTGTATGATCTGCTGTTCAATTTAATCCCTTTGATGTAAAATGAGTGTTGTCTTGGAATAATAATGACAGAGATAGTAGTAGTAGTGGTAGTAGCAGTAGTAGTAGTAATGAGAGCAGTAGTAGTAAATGTATAATATAGTAGCAGCAGGAACACTAGTAGTAGTAGCTGGCAAATCAGCAGTGGGGTAATTCCATATGAACTCAACCAAAGTTCAGAAATTGTCCACGGACACCATCTCAGAAAATTCTGAAAAAAATTGTGGAAGTACCTCTTATAACAACATCAAACATTTGAGGCTTGAACTTCAAAGGGTTCCTGAGAAACGGCCCTCCAAACATCAGGGACCATGTCAACTTTTTGCACTCCCAAATCCCAAACGTTAATTTATAGGCAGTTGTGAAGGCCAATATCATAAAAACGCATGAGAGTTTGGTGGTAAAAATTGCTACCCTCGGTCATTTGCGCCCAGGCTCTCACAATTTGACAGACCAGCAACTCAAAAATGAGAAGAGATGGATCAATTGTGATGTCAAATTCTAACAGCTGGGGTGCCAATTGCAGAGGATAGCAATTTTCACCACCAAATCTGATTCGTTTTCATGATATTGGCTTTCACAACTGCCCATAAACTAACATTTGCGATTTGTGCCTGCCAAAGTGAACATAGTTCCCTATGTTTGGAGGGCCATATCTCAGAAACGCTTCGGAGCTCAAGCCTTACATTTTGGATATATTAATTGTATATGTAGAGGTACTTCCACAATTGTTTTTAGAATGTTCCGAGTCGGTCACCATGGGACCTCTGGTTGAGATCATATGGAATGACCCAGTGGTAGTAATGACGATGTTTGTGTTTGTTTATAATGATCGCCAGAGGTGTTAAGTGCAAGTGTACAACTCTAGTTTAGTTCCTGGTTTCACGGCGTGCTGCACGTGCAAGTCATGCTTCAGTTGTAAATGCAGCCGGTATGGAATACATCGTCAGATATGCAGACAAGAGTGTTGTGTTCTTTTTGATTGGAACTCAGGTGAAAAGCACTAAAATTCACTACAATGATGATGATGGTTATGATGATGATGACAACAACGACGACGACAGTGGCAACAACAACAAAAACAGCAGTAAAATCAAAACGTTTAAAAACTGAGGAAGAATACTTTAAACAACTGAGGTTACTGAAGTACAATATTTTGCGTGACTAAAACTATCTGTGTCAAACTACAGCGATACATGAGAAGCTGCTTGGCTAAGTTTTATGATGTAAATTGTCCATATAAATGTCTATAAAATGATTCACCCCATCCTTTTAATCCCATATGGTAAGCGTAGATCTCGTACA
Organism: Diodora aspera; assembly: GCA_031471655.1. Taxonomy (NCBI): domain Eukaryota; kingdom Metazoa; phylum Mollusca; class Gastropoda; order Lepetellida; family Fissurellidae; genus Diodora; species Diodora aspera. The sequence continues at coordinate 6,765 of JAUELE010244326.1, read as the reverse complement.
CAATGTAAAACAATTCTAATCCGATGTCAGAGACATTCCAAAGCGACCGACGTCGTGTCAAACGACTAATCTGTCCTGTAATTCGGTCTTTCGTTTCCAAAATGATATCAAAGAAGTTACTTCAGTATCTGCGATGGGTCAGCGGATTCTGACCCCCACCTGGTGGAGGCGGGTAGAATTACCCGATATTGCGTGATTTCTCATGGTAATCGGTTTTATTCGAGATCAAATTATTATAAAACCTTGCGTCATTGATAGCCAAGGTGGAGGTAAATTACAGGGATGACAGCGCCTGTCGCCTCTCCCCACCTCCACAACATGCGGCTTCCTTTTATGTACTTACTCTAAATTACAGGTAGGCGGTTTTCGACAGGTGAGAAAAGGTCTGTGTTGAACCGCATAGATATAAAACGTAGGTTACTGAGTATGCAATTAATTGAATGCATAAACCGAATTTCTTTGAAGGTCGTTGCCATCCACTTGATCACCAGAGAAGACTATGGTCCGAACAGCAAAAGATGTATTATTTATTTATGACATAATCTTTGTTACAACAGATCTTCGGGATTGATCGTGATACATAATAAATTCAGTTGATTCACATTGTTATTTGGCTAGTGGCTTGTTCAGCTCAAACATGGCCAGTCGAGGTAACACATATGTTATTTCAGTTCCAGGTGGAGTTTAAACTATTTTAAAATCGAATTGTATTAGTATCTCTGTTTTACTTATTTAAAAACATATATATTAAAGACCTGTGGCATTTCAAACAGAATCAGATAAAACGTGAAAGAAGCCTGATATCCTGGCTGCTGTAGTTTCAAGAGTGCGACACGATGGCCATTCGTTACCTGCTTTGTCCAATCTAAGATCAGATTAATGACACATGATGCTGAAACGTATTCAATAAATATTCACCACTAATCATGTCGGCTCGGAGACTGAAACCTGATACCGACGTGATGTAGGTGACACTGCGGTGATATTACAGAAAAATTACCGCGAAAAGTGTTGAATCTAAAATCAATCATTCGCCCATTACGAGTCTCGGCAAAGCGCACCAAAATGCCTTTTATCGTGGCAAAACTATCAGATAATTGCGGTAACCCACACGAATACTGAAAAAAGGCTTATTTCCTGGAAAGTTTACTCGTCAACAACTCAGCAACAATTCGCGTTGATGCATTTGGATGATGATCAGCTGACACTCTGTACAGATTCAAGAGGGCATTCTGCCTCACAACAACAGTAGTCTTGCAACTAGCGTTGTCTGCTTAATGCTGTTTATATTCAGCTGTCAGTTTGAGTTGTATACACCCCAGGGAGTTGATGATAATTGCAGATATCGTGTTATCAGCAGATAGTGTAGGGTGTTTCAGAAATCTTGAATTTGTATAGACTATAAGCAAGATATGTGAAGATAGTATTGATTATTTCGTTTTATTAAGTACTGCAATTTTGATATTTTCTCATTAAATATCAATTCAAAGATAATCACTTTACTCGAGCCCTCCCGCAACAGAACGACATGACACTGAATAGGTCTAACTATATACAGGTGTCAAACATCGCTATGCACAAAACACAAAATAAATGTGAATGTGTATGGCAGTTCCCAGTGGCAGTACCATTATATCATAAGGCGGACACAGGGCCAACAACAACAGGTAACTATGTAGATAGGTGAGACTTTAATATAATACTAAAGATCACACTGTGAAAGTTGACATTCAGCTTCCCAACGTCGGATCGGTGATATTTTGAAACATGGGTGCCGCCCGGGTGAGATCTAATACTTCATAGACAAACATATAATCCCTATTCATGATGAAAGCATTGTGATATATCACATCTGCAAACATCGAGTCGAGTCGTCTTCCCCTGCAACAATCCAGCGTGCCCTCTAGTCGTGACCTAGGCGAGGTCACACGCCTTATATCAAATTCTCCAGCCTGGTGCAACGTCTCCACCCTAAAGTTAACACAGCACCCGGTGCAGGGGTCGATATACCCCAGTCCCTAAACACTGCCAGCGTCTTCAGATGTTGTATACTGAGCTGCGAGTCGTCCAAACGTGTGGACCCCTTCTTTTGTGACGTAGGCACACACAACGTAATTGATTCTTGCGTAGCACGTGCAGATAAGAATGGACTCCTCTGTTTCGGCATGAGACGCCATGTTTTGTCAGTATGCTTGCTGGTGTCTAGACAAACAGGCTCTTGGCTGTCTCACCTAACACACATACGTCACTTTGTCACATAGGTTGGAACAATGTGACTGAATTTAAGCTTTAACAGACTTGAACCTCGGGTTCATCAGATATAGAGACGTAATCCGATCTGATCATTTTCACTGTGTAATGCACATAAAGTTTTAAACTCTTTTAAAGAATCCTGTCACCTACGTGTTAAGAGTGGCACAAGGGAGTATAATTGGACATCATCGTGTTCCCAGTCAGCAGTTGGTGCATTCTTGAAACATTGTTCCAATTTGGACTTGGCTGAACAGAACTGGTTCCTCGTTGGCAGTCGCTACAGGCGTTTCGAACATGTATTTAGTTTTGGAGTGATCATGACCGTTTTGGGGTGGATCAATAATGATACAAGATGGCATAAAAATGTGTGGATGAACTGTGTTCCATGTTGTTTAGAGCAGTGTCTTAGTTTATAGCAGTGACTAAGTTAGTACTTTCGGGGCAACATCATTGCGCCAGTCGTGTTGCCATTTGTATCTTTCAAGATGACAATGCTCATGACCATAATGCCAGGATTGGATTCTCCAACTGCAAAGCATCAGTACTATACCATGGCTAGAATTTAGCCATGACTTTCCTCCTATTTAACGCATCTGAGACGCAATGACAGACGTATACTTCCATGTGAAATTTATCCATCACTCTCAACAGACTCAGCGTCGTTCTCACTGATGTGTGAAACATAATGAGTCAAGTTGACATTGGTCTACTATACTGACGTCCAAAAGAAAGTATACCAAATGATTTCAATTATTTTCCATTACGTCATTATGCCATAGTTGATCAAAAGGATGCATGGATTTCGATGAGTGTAATTTGATTGACATGATCTCATTGATAAACCTTCCAAGTCTTGAAGGCATATCTGTCGTATACCCAACGCATTTGTGAATTTATTCAGTAGTCTCTCAAAATCTTGGTATACTTTCTTTTGGACGTCAGTATATAAAAAAGAAACAGCAAATAATGTTTATGTAATCATAATATAATATAATATAACATAATATAATAAAAACATATAATATAATATAATATAATATAATAAAAACATGTAATATAATAAAATATAATATAATATAATATAATAAAAACTGTTTTATATTCATTGCATGAGAAAGTCCAAAAACAAATGTGTATGTGTTAAATCATTTTCCATAGTTTGTATGAAGGGACACAGGAGTTGGATCGTTCATGACATCACGGCAAATCTATTCATTGTGTATACATACTTCTTCTAATTCCTCCACATAGCTCAGGCCTTGTTTTAGAACACCGGTGTTAACTGCTTTAAAAGAAGTTGTTAAATACCCGATTAGGTCATTGTCAAGGTGTTTGACTTGACACATGTATTCGGGAGCGACCCACGCCATCATAGCATGGTCTGAATTTTAATGTAAGCTTACTGTATCGAGTCGGCTGCATTCCTTCAACAGGGAAAGTAAACAACACGGCTTAATACAAACAACAAACATTAAATCAAGTTTGTCTTGTCCAAGTGCAAGCAGAAATGCTCTGATCAATTTTATTTGACGATAAGTATCTTCTTTAAGAGATTCTGAAAATGTCAGAAGAAACACTGAAACGCTTTCAATGGCGTCAGAGAAGCGAAATGCGTCGTCCCGATTTCAGAGAAAACGATGTTGTTCGCGGGAGAGTGGATGTAATCTGGCATAGAATTGGAGTTATTTTACAAAAGGTGTTAGATTATTGAAGTGTACTTCCACATAATCAACTGATGATCAACTGATGACCGATTAGGTTTTCAGAATGAAGGGCAAACACGCAAGGAGATGCAAACCTTTTATTTCGAAAGAATAAGCATGGTGACGGGACTCAAAACTGGTACTAGTATACACAATAATCACCATCAAATGTCAACAGGATCGTTCTCAAACAGTATTAGGGGTAAATTCTTTATGAAAAACCCATATCGGTATACTTTCTTATGATCGTCAGTTTATAATTTCATTACCATAAGAGCATTGATAATGAGTGTAACACTACCCCTTAAACGAAATGTATTATCTCTTAGATGTTCGATTCATACAACACTTAATATCAAATCGCCAATTGCCATGACTGAAATACAGCCAAAAGCAATGTTTCACTCGCTCAAATCACACAATCACTCTACCTTTGTCTCTGTCAAATTTTCTCGTTTTGTCGCTTATGACACCAAACGTCCAAAAATGATTGGCGTGACCAAACTTGATGACTTTAATCTTAAAATAAGAAAGATCAATGTCCTGTTCAATTTATTAAACATGGTAGGTAATTTAAGAAACTAATGGCAATTGAACCAGTTTGAATACAAGAATTCTAGGTGACATTCCTGTGGGATGACTCTTAAAGTACAACTGTCTTCCAGTGCACCTCGTGCTGGTATTCAGTGATGCTGTATTTCTCGTATACCCTCCACCTTGTCTCGAGCTGTCACGTGGACAACGCCTGCCAATTTGCACGGGCGGACAATATCCTCCACTGTTGCCTTGTACCCGGGGAAACAAAGAATTAGTTTGGATGTGAAGACAGTAAGTGCAAACGTATGCCTTCAATAATGTAGGCGTAATACGCTTAAATCGAGATTTAAGCAAACATCATGTGTCGTGATATAATTAAACATGCTAGAAACAAGGGGCAAGGTAAAAAAATGTGTGGTTTCTTATAAACTCTAATAAAATGTTTGAAGCAAAGTAATGTGCACCTCTTGAGTTAAAACATCCGGTCCCAATTTTGTGAAAGCATCTGAGCGTTACGACCTCGCAAGCAACGTGTTAATCCATTTGTAACGTGTTTAACGTTATCGTTTTACAAAGCCCCCTCCCTCCCCTAAGTTTACATAAATTGGCAAATAAACTAAGACCAAAACTTAAGGCCAAAACTTCGTTCATATCTAAAACTTAAGATGCTTTCATAAAATGAAGGCCGGGTTCTGAAAGTAATGGAAGAACACCAGTCTCTGAAACCATATCGTCAGCGTTAATTTCCGACTCTGAAACTACTCACCTGTGTTATCAGAGGAAACATCAATCTCTGAATGCATGTATAAACTCACATCTTACGTTTAAACGCCAGTGTTCATACGTGTCTCAGATTCAAATATGAATCTCTGAATATGATCACTAATATCTGGACCTTTAATGCCAGTCACTGAAAGTCTTTGCCCGCAAGGTGTTTACCAGCATATTTCAAGGTTTTTTTTACCTCTATCTATGCCCGATAATGTGTCTCCCTCGTGCGTTTTCTGTTTTCACGTTGATCTTCGTGCATCAGAATCTTGTTCCTTTCCAATTTCGTTTTTTGGAGTGTTTAAATACTGTTTTTATTTTATTTCACTGTGCTGTCTGTCATTATAGTCAAACCTACAGCTGCGACAGCGATGTGCTCAGTGGATTATTTTTCCTCCACTACTGTGCACCTGAAAGACATTACACCAACACGAAATTAAGTGGAAAATGGCTTCTCTATCGAGACCAAATTCAGGATCGTATACCTGAGAACAAACTAACATTTTTGTACTGTATTAGGTCCCGTTTACACGTCCGTATGCGCACGTACATCTAAGAATGTCTGCCGCCGTGTAAGACAACGCAAGGTGGCCGACCTTTAGCTTCTGAGGTTAGCCAGGATTTGAGTAAGCAAAGCATAGCTTGACTGCAAACCGTCATTGTATGTATAACAGCGCACTTCAACAGATAATTGCCGGTTTCGTTTTCAAGCTACGTCCAACGTTAAATATTGACCAAGAAAACGCCCAAGACGCGCTGAAAAATTACCCAGCAAAAGTATGTCTAGTTTAAACACTTGCTTTCAAAAATACCTAAGGCTACAAACATATGAACATTGACCAGTTTTGTATTCGAGTTTTTTCACGGGTAAATCTGCGATTTGTCAATACAAAGTGTTCCATTTGGTGTCAGTGGTGTTGCGCACAGAACGTTTAGTTTGTCCTTTGCCATTGTTTGGACCAACTCCGTCTTGTTTACCTTCACATCCAGATGTTTTCTGTTTGTCTGGACCAACAGAAATATTATATTTAACACCTGTGAGTGTTATTGGACATGCGGTCCCGGCACTTGTTGAGAGGGAGACAATCGGTGATGAGAGGGCGCTGCGTGACGGAACAAAGTGACGGCCATCTTTGATGTCAAAATGTTTGCTTAACTCTCCTATTAGAAAACGGCTTTTGTGTATTATATTAATTAGCGGATAATCGGCACTTTCTACCTGTCCGTTTCAAGGAGTTTGAGCCAGAGGGCAGTTTAACCCAACAAAAACCCGAAGTAACCCTGCTCAAACAAACTTAAGCATTTGTCACGTGATCGAGACAATTTGGCAGTGGTTGCAATTCAGTCAACAAACAATGGTCACTTTAAAACGGACAATGAACAAAAGGAATTCTCGAGACTGTCCCAGAGGGTCTGTGGGAATGTGGGCGTAGAAGGCTGACCAACGGTCAAGCGAGTAGATAGTAGGGGCTACTGTAAGACAATAGCCTTGCAGTGTATCGTT
>JAUELE010244315.1:0-11195 GCA_031471655.1 Diodora aspera | reverse complement strand
GGATATACGAAGAGGTCTAATTCAGATCTTATATTATCAATGTATCACAACTGCCAAATACCATAGGTGCAAATACCATACATACATACATACAAATACTTGTATAGTGCTGGTATCAAGTGTACTCAAATCAAACGCGCTTAGTATGGCTGGGATAAAACTGCTGAAAAGAGTTATCCATGCACATTATTAGCAGTCCTGAAGAGATAAGTTTTGAGCATTGACTTAAAGGTGGACAGTTTGTCCTGAGCTCTGAGCTGGAGTGGAAGACTGTTCCACAAGGAAGGGTCGATTTTCTGGAAAGATTTTTCGCCGTAAGACGACAGTGTGCTGTGTGGAACTTCGAGCAAGAGTTGATCCTGTGATCGGAGATTTGAAAAGAGATGTACCCTTTGGCAGTAGTACCAAACTTGAGCCATGAAATTCGGTTGGATGTTGATGCTAGTTTGACACGATCATGTCAGAACCCTTTAGGGATGTAACAATGAAGTCTTTATAGGGACAGAAGAGCAGTGACGGGTAAATGCGATTACAATATCTCTAGGCACGACCCCTCCCTTTTTCAAGCCTAAACCAAAAACTGTGGTTCCCTTATAAGAACAGACACTGTAGCCCCTTGTTTGTGGTACAAGGTAAGCACGATCAGAATCGGCGGCTGCTTTGTTTCAACTGTTTTCTTTCGGTGAGTGTTTTATACGTAAGGGATCACTGAAACGATTTGATACATCTTAGTAGACATACAAGCCTAAGAACCTATCCCAGCTGTACATGCATGACACTAAGGTGAGTTAACCTGGTCCATCTGAAGACCACGAGGACAAAAACTAATCTGTTTCAACTGACAGCTATAAATCAAAGTAAGTAGCCACTCCAACCGTCGAGTGGTCATCGATACACTGACAGCGAGTGCTCTGTACGTGTGTAAGTGATGATAAAACTTCTATTCAATCTGCCATTAGTACAGGTGCCAAGCACGTGATGTAAGAGTGGGTTGGAAGTTTAACGTTGGTAAATGCTAAAGATGGCAAAGTTCTGAAAGCATATACACACAAGACATTTTTCTGACTATATGAAGAATGTATGTGTATTCATGGCATATCATATCAAGTACTATTCACCATACAGACTTAAGAATCCACTCATGCTAAAGCCAAGCAATAATAAACTTTATTCTACAATTCAAGAAATCTATATATGTAGGTAAAAAATAATAAAACCCAGAATCTGTTGTAAAACGCATTATGAACCCAATTTATATTGCAACACTGAAAATCTCAAACTATAAACGTGGAAATACAGGAAGCTCGAGATAAGACTTTAAAAAAATTGGAACTTGAAATTTGTCATAAAATGTCAGATCTTTATACTAAAGAACAAGATAATGTGGAACATTGAAAACGCCCATGAGATTCGAAATAAATCTTAAAATGGGTGACTGACTACATGTGATACAAATCAATCAAATATGCGCGATCATAGGCATGCAACTGTGTACCAACAGCCGGAGTGCTATACATGCAGACGTAACCTTTAGTCATCACATCTTTACCGTTTATTCCTTGTTTCGTTATGTGTCATTCCTTTATGTCTTTATGTTTTTCAGGAAACGTGAGTTCATCGGTGCACACGGTAGATCATCAACTACTGACTTAATTTCCTTGTGTGGATTTGATGAATTCAACAACTCCTACAAATGCCAAGCAATTTTATCAGTGCATTGATGGTTCAGCTTTTACACACATAAAGGAACATAATCCAATTTTATATTGTTACACTTTTATTTTATCCTTTTACAATTCCATAACACTGACATGCCAGCGATGTGGACACCAGATTGTAAGGTCAAGCATTTTGTTACTCTATGGTAACTTTACTTGATGCAAGGACGACATTCGTGAAAGGTGGGGTAAACGTACATTTCTAGCCTGATAATTTAGATCTGAGGGTTGACAGACTCAGAGTCGAACGGCCGCAAACTTTAAATAACTAATAAACTAATACGTTGAAAGGGCAGAGGTCAAAATGCACAAGTAGCAGGGTATTATTTTGTTTTAACATTTTTGATAAGTAGTTTTCCCCCCTCCGGACAAAAATAATTAGCATTTGGTGCAAATTGGTCGGCATTTCATTGGCAATTGATAAGCAATAAGCTGAAATTGACTAGCAGTCAGCCACAATTGACTAGCAAACTGCGATGCGAACCCGAACAAAACATACCCTGAGTAGTACATGTATATGATATACATGCATACAGTCCCCCTGTGTTTCATGACAGTAGAAATGCCCTTAGAGAACCCAAATTCCATTAAGTTGATAGACAAACCCATGAGAAATCATACTAGCTACATTATAATAAGACCGGGCATAACCTTATCACTGACATGCACAAACATCAAGTAGCAGGTCACGAAGGATGCGAATATCATCATTGTCTAAGTGTGTGTTGTAACTTGAATAAACACGTGTATGTCATAACATAGAGCTGCATGCAGTTGGTCTTACTTGGTACGATGTCCATATGTAGTCTGTCTATACGTTATGAACGTTATACTGTATGAAACTATAGCTAACCAGATCCTATACTGGCGTATACTTCAGAGATATAAGTGTATGCGATGCCTGTGTTTGTGATGGAGAGAGGCGGAGATGGAAATTGTGAACACGTCTAAATACATCTGTACATAGCTGCTGTAGTGTATGCATTGTCCCTTTAAAAAGAACTGTTTGCGTGCGCGCATCCGTGTGCGTAAACTCGATGTACAGTTTTCACTCGTCCCTGCAATAGCACTTAACAGGTACAACACGGAATCCGGTCACTTTCGTCTTAGAAAGTTATGACTCATGATGTTAAAGAAGGAAATCGAAACAAGTTAAACATCCTTTTATTTTGGGAAATCACCTTGAGCGAAAATCTCTCCAGGAAAATGAATCTTTAAAGTTTGGAAAGTACGTTACTCTGTCTTCAATGGCGTAGTAATTACGTCATTCCCTCCATACATAAGCCACATGTCCACTGTTTTGCAGAACAACACATTTACACCGAGATTAATCTCCACCAGATCATCACGATAATGAGATTTGTTCCGCCGTAGGACTGGATTGGAAGTTTATGGCAGTCATCAAGATGTTGTGGTTAACGCCAAAGAGTGCACGTGTTAATAACGTTACAAATCGGCGTGACATTTCAACTGTAAAGTTGAATTTGAGAGGCTCCACGTCGGTGCTATACTGGGACGTTACCAGAAAATAACATTTCCTGTTCAACCAGGGTAAACGAGTTCATTCACTCTTACCGCGCAGTTTTTAATTTCGCTCAGGTCGTTTAGCCTGTAAGTAAACAACCCCTCCTTTAACACACAACACGCGGAAGGAAAGACTCTTTGAAACATAATGCCATGCAGCGTAGTTACATGCATCTCCGCTTTGGTATAACCTGAATGTAAACAGATAACCAGACTCATGTTATACAACCTTATCATGGCGCTCATGTTTGGACATAGGATGACAGATCTTCTGTCCTTTGAAATGTTTTAATCATCGCTTTGTAACGATTTCATTTTAAAATAGTAAGTTTGGGGTGCAAAAAGATTACAGTTTTTAGAAAAATGATCAAATTTAGATTTAATTGCGTAAATGTTTCTCCAATACATTTGTTCCATGAATGAAAATTACCATTACTCGATGGATAATTGATTAGTATGTAAGAAACACTGACAGTACACAGATATAGTATACAAAACCATCTAGAAAACAATCGGTCAGACTCTGGGTGGTAATTTCATGAAATGCATGATTAATTTCTTTTGATGATAATTATTACACAAAGGCAGACACAATGAACACAACAAATGCTCGATCTGTTTTTGCTCAAGCTGTCACATGCGATTATCATTTATGCATGAAGCTCTTATTCCGTTTAACGTGGCACTCACATTTTAGTTTTTGTAACCTAACTACATAAATAGCGTTTCTTTATCCGTTTTCTAACGACGTATACATTTTATATTAACTGAATTATACTGAACAGCGGGGCGTAATGGGTTGATGAGTAGTACATCACGTGACTGAAATATATTTCAATGTAGCAAACGATTTGCTGATGGTGCACCTTTAAAGTATACCTGTGTTTTCACGCATCAATGCTGTTGAAGGTTCTGCTGATTATGAACTATTATGCTTGACATTTTCAATACGAGTATAAATAAAATTATTTTAGTCTAAATTAATTCAACCAGACAACTCTCGCGCAAACCAGTCTCAATCACACGGATAAATATAATTACATTTTGAAAAATTTTATTTTTTAAATTATACGCATGAATACAAAACGTATGTTTCCCCAACTGTCATATGTGTTACCTAATTACTTTGAATATCGATCTTGCTGTCCTATAATGCATTTAAGCAAATTGCTAATAATCAATTATGTTCCGTGTAGGTTATCTGAGGACACAGGCAGCGGACGCTGATGACAAAAATAACCCATGTATCCGAGCAGATGGCAGTGCACGTCCTGAGCACGCGGAAATCCACACAACACAATGGTTTGGCTCAAGTGTCATGCAAGTCAATTGTTTATATTATAGAATAAGACGTCATTTGCTAATCCACGTAAACTAGACAAAACACGACACCTCACGCGACTTAAATTTACAAACATACCTTTCAATATGGTTTCCCTGAGTCGCAGACGACAAGGCTTTCCCGGTTTACGACCATCTGTTATGGACTGAAGAAAATCGATGCCGACACCAAAATATTGCGTCCGTGATGTCCAGGCCCTTATTTCTCCTTTTTCACCATCATTTGGGTTTAATTATATGAAAGTACAGTGAATAAATCCTTTATGACACCATTCCGGCCTTCCCCGTTGTCGTACTGAGACGTGAGTTATCTCACAGGATCTTGTGCAGGGTTGAGCTCAGATGTTGCAGTCTCCTGCTTTCATTATTGGTGCCAGCGGTGTCATCGGAAACACTCATTACATTCCGGTAGTCCAGAGATTGATTCCCGAGCATCCACAGTGACCGTCATCTGTTGTACAGACAGACACAGGGCAATGTGGCACCACGCATAAAGTAAGGATATAGGACACTAGTAAAACAATCTCCAGTCTGGCACTTGTGTACTACTGTGATGAGAAAATTTAACTCTACACGGTCATGCTGCAGCGTGGCGCGTGTAACATGCACGTCCAACGCGACAGGAGGGAATCCATTCCAAGCCCCGGAGAATGACTCATCAGTTGTGATGGATGAAAATGGAGGTCCTCGTTCCACAGGCCCACCGAAACCCTGGCGTGTGAATATTGGATTTTTGTTTCAGGCTTGTAATAAGGGCAAAGCTAAAGGCATGTTTCCAGCAACAGATGCTACTGGCGATAGTGGAGAGAAAACTAATGGAATTAATATTTTATGCCTCTCTCGTATCCCTGCCGTTCATGTAATATGATAGGTGTCATATGTGATTTCTTATTCATTTGATAATGTCTTTCTTTCATGTTTTTAGGGGAAATTAATTTTCTTTCACTATCTCCGCGTTTCGGATGTCCTTAGGATAAAAGTCAAGGTTAAAGGATTAAAATGTGGTGCTAAATTTGTAATGGAATAACGATATTCACCTGTTGTCCTACTAGCAAATAAGGATTTGATTAAGTGATACGGCACTGTGACTTCATTATTGATATTTTATGAGGGGAAGTTGTGATTGTTTACCAAACACACTTAATGTGGGATGGTTGCTGTTGGTTGGTCTTTAAATCAACCACAACAGCCGACCGACAAGTCTTAATATATAGAACAAATAGATGCAGTAAATCAACGAGTGAGCGCAAAATAGGTCAAATAAAGGCAACACAATGTGTTGGGGGATTTATGACCTCCTCTCCTTGCCACCCCCCCCCCCCCAAACACCGCACACACACGTTTCAAATGTAATTGTTAATAGGAATATTTAATAGTTTCTTATTATATCAATTTAGATTCTGCAAAACATCTCTGCTCAACTCCAGCAAGACAAAGAATCGTCAGACCATCAGAAAGCAAACTGGTGGGTCTCTGAACGTTTCTATAGGCTACGATTGGGTCGGACACGACTCTGACTGAAGTATATTTTATTTGCGATTACTTTTTCATTCCAGAGCCACGTGTGTCACATGTACATCAGAGCCACGTATGTCACATGTACATTAGAGCCACGTGTGTCACATGTACATCACACGCTAGTCTTCGTCCAGCATTACATGATGTTATGATTCAACAGGTAAATATCATAAGAAAATACTACGAATGGAAGAATATTGCTCCTCCGAATATACATTTCGTTTACTATAACCGTACCTAAGGACTAAGTAGAAAGGAGTGTCAAAGAACTAAAATGAGGTTAAGTTATTTTTTTTTTTATTCGGGATCTTGACAACAATTTACAACTGAGCTTAACTGCCGAAAATATTATATTAAATTGCATCTTCGGGTGTATCTCAAATATTGGATGTTCATTGGTTCTTTCATGCAAACATCACCTTTGTCTATCTGCACACATACGTACTCCTGTTCAAGTATCTTCTGAGCGGGTTATCAGATTGCCACTCTTTTCCTTCCTCGTTAACAGGTAAACCTGAGCTCGATCGAAAGTATTGTGTTTCCAGATTAACCTGTGACAAATGACATGAACGCTACACGCCAAGATACTTGAGCCATTCCTCGGTCTACTGCTGAGTGGATACTGATTGGTCCCTTGTTTGGGATTTCTCATTTTACTCTAGCTTTCTAAAACAGTGTGCTTTTTGTATCTGACAATCGTTTCTCTTAACGTGGAAGCAGGAAACAATTCAGCAATTAACGAATGATCGATGAGAAAGACCTGGAGAACAGTGGTTGACTGTATAGTTGCTTAACTACCGGTAAACAGAGACAGAGGGTATTAATTCCGGGTTTGAATGTGTTCCCTTTCCTAGCTTTGCCCGATACAGAATCGAGCCGAGAGGAGTATTAGTGAGTAAGATCACAGAGGATCACAGTTGTCTATGCCTTGTCCTCAGGTGCATTCACACGTTGGTACAACTGTACGTTTTAGACCCACCAGGAAAATAGGTGATGCATCTGCAATCTGGAACTAAAGAACTGTTATAATAACTTGATAGACTTGAATGTTCCGCCAGACGCTGGTTTGGGGTGTGAACTATATGAAGAGCGTTCATTTCTGCACTAGACGATAACAAGTACAGTTAACTTCAAATATGAGTGCCTTTTTGTGTATTACTTCACTCTTAATAGACTTCTGTATGAAGAAAGCAACCACGAGGACACCACTAATGCTGGGCTAAGGATATATAAACTGATTACGTGCGTGCATGGTTCTTTGCAGGCTAATTGTGGAGTAGACACTTATTCTTGATCTGGTCTCTTATTCCTTATCTGAAGAAAGGCTATGAAGACTGAAATGAGGCTCTTATAAATAGAAACTATATCTCCCATCAACACATGTGAGAATGGTTATTATTGAAAAGTAAAACGTTTGTGCAGCAAAACAAAGATCAAGACAAGGTTTGGACCTGGACAATCTGGAACAAACACATTCCTCATACAACATTGAGCTCAAGCGTTTTAAGACCTTGCAATATGACACCATATGTCATTATACCACGTGCCATTGCGACTACAAAATGGCCATTACGACTACAAAATGGTGTGTTTCTAAAAATCGTCGCCGTTTTAACATTGACTCTTGAGAAGAATATAACCATCATTTCCAATAATGTTGAAGTCTCTGAGGATGTGTTTTATTTTATGTTCATTATAACAATGAGAAGTTCATCAAGTAATGTCCGTCCTCAGACCAAATGTCTAGGAGTGTTACGCGCTTATTCTGTGGAGAACGTGGCGCGCATATTCAAATAGAGTTGTAGAGCGCATATTCAGATGACGTTGAGGTCCCTGCCGTCGTGGTATCGCCACAAATTATTACCCTAAAGGACGCGGGCTGATTTTCACTGGTCATGGATCGATACGACGCAGCGTCCTGGTTAGCTGCGATCTCAGAAGGTAGAAGACTTCCCGACAGCTGAGGGACCAAACAGTCTCTGGGTTTGTGCGTGCGTGCGTATTTCTCTGTGGATGTGTGTGCTTGTGCTTGTGCGTGTGTAATGCTCTCAACGTTTGACTTGTTATATCCTTTAGTAAACCAAGTCTCTTGCTCTCACGATTTAGGTAACTTGTTCTTTCTGATATAAACATTTCAAATTCTGATGTCATTGTAAAAACAGATACTTTATTGGGTAAAAGACTTAACAACAATGCGATTAGAAAAGAAAAATATTTGCCTGATGTATGTTTCGTTTCTCATGAGTTTAATGCAAACCTTTTCTCATTGGATCAGCCATGAAGACTCAATTCATCTCATACATACCTTTATATAAAACACCCGTCTAATACATAGTATCTCTCTCTCTCTCTCTTTCTCTCTCTCTCTCTCTCGCTCTCTCTCTCTCTCTCAATATGAAGATCATTTCTTCATATCCAATGACGTAAAGGCAGAACACCTCTCTCTCTCTCTCTCTATCTCTCTCTCTCTCTCTCTCTCTCTCTCAATGTACAGATCATTTCTTCATATCCAATAACGTAAAGTCAGAGCCTCCCTCCCTCCCTCTCTCTCTCTCTCTCTCTCTCTCTCTCTATCTCTGTCACAGCATCCCTCTCTCTCTCTCTCTCTCTCTCTCTCTCTTAATGTATACAGTATTTCCTCATATCAAATGACATAAAGTCAGAACACTTGTCACTTTGATAAACTAGGCTGCTCAGTTCAAGTTCCTCTGAAATAGGACAAGCCTGTCCAAACCACTTGGCTGAGAGGAAGTACATCCTGCTAAACCGGAAGTCTCGTACTCAAGGTCACGTTTCAGACGTCTTGACGTTTACGTTCGACTAGCAACTCCGTCGAAATAATCCTTATTGCACGACTGGGAGGGGAGAACGAAACCCGAAGAAGAAACCTATTACTGAGATAAAATAATGCAGCAACATTGGAATGCAATACAAGATTGTCAACTCAAATGGCTAGTTGATCGACACATTTAGGAACGTGTATATATACATGAATAAAAATCTAGGAACCATGATTTTCAGAGCGCACAAACATAACGCGTCTCTTTTTGATCTCATGGGAACCGCATTACCTGCCAGCCTACATGATACATGAAGCTACGGACCTTCTCCACAACCTGTTGTTGATGCTCTGTCGCTCGACACGATGAAACGCTCTATTTGTGACACACTTTAGCCAATCAATGATTTAATTACTGACTAACGTGTCGTGCCAGCCAACCCGTGTCAGCATTGATGCTAAAATCAGAACGCTTCGATCATCAATAACACTTCCCTTCGTATACTCGTAGAACAGGTTTTCAGTTCTAGTCACTTGTTCTTAATGTAAAGACATTTAGTAAGGCAAAATTTAAAACATGACATTACGATTCAGGGCTGCCGAGTGTTTCTATTTTTGAAACCTCAAATTCACGATAGTCTGTTGTCAACACAAGTCAAAGCCTTATTGTCTTAGCTGCAATTGTTGACGACTCTGTGTTTAGAGTGCAAGTGGTTTCTCTCAGCTGCATATAAGATATGGTCAGTTCGATGTCAAGGCTTCTTCTCAAGGACGAAAAGTAAGATAACTTATGCAAGCTTCAATCCAAAGATCGTAGAGAGGATGACTACTTGTCCGCCATCCTAATTGTCATTCTTTTTCTATTTTTACACCTTCTTAAATTGACAGTGACCTCTTTTTGCTTTCTGAAATAATCTTCATGTTTAGTGCTGCTTTGTCTAAAATTAGACTTCAAATGTATTCCAAATTTGAAATTCCGGATGCAGGGTGATCACAACGCCGATTGGTCAGTTCAGAGTTTCTAATTTAGAATGTTTAGGTTATTCCAGAGGTGGCACCGTTAATAGTACGAGATTCTTTCGGATAAACTCCCCCAGACAACGCTGGATAAACTATTGATAACGTGCAGTAACTTTAATAACACAATAAGCACTTCGACAGAGCCTGCAGTAAACATGATAATTGGTCTGGAACAATAGCATCAAGATTGTCAGAACACAGAAACTTAATTTCGTATCATGCCAGCTTGGAATCGGATACCTACTTGATGACTGGGATATAGAAAATCAATGACGAACTCTGTGCATCACTTCTCTGGAGCGTCGCCGGAGGCATACCAAACACCGAACAGTGTTGCCTTGTAATATCCACCTTCAGCGAAAACCGGGAGGGAATTTTTTATATTTTAAGAAACCATACTTTTATTTTTCAACCTCGCACATAAACCTAGCTTTTAGGTTTTCGACTGTGACAGCGTTATGTTTCTAGGACGTTATAAACGTGTATGCATGCAGATTTAAGAATATTTAAAAGATCTAAGTGGCATATAGTCTGTTATTTTATATTTTACCGATGAGCTTATTCGGGTATATATTATTTTGTTGCAATATATTCAAAGAGAAATCGCTGGAAATCAGTTACTGAATTATACCAGTAAAACATCACACTGAAGTGAAAGCGAACAGAGGTCAGAAAACAGGTGACAGGAAGACATGACTTAATCCGGATTTCCAGACATACAATGGTATCAGATAAACGTTAATATGGCATATATAGTAAATACCAAATACATAACCTTAATGAATACGCAGTTCTGTATATTCTTATGCATGACATGCATTCTTATGCATTTAGACTGCATGATCACTTCCTCACCCACACACACACATGCATGCCAAACAAACCTACACAATCATAAAAGCAACCACAATAATTCTCTTCCTGTCATTTTAATAATTCCAGACAAAATTCCCTAGCTCCATCCTTGGTGGGCAATAAACTGAAACAAAGTATGATCACCTGTGGCCCGTCACGCAACACGAGAATAGAACATCAAAGAAGACAATGGCTATTATTCCAGCACACCTCCACACCCACGCAAGTCAGTGGGTCCGTGCACCGGTAGCAGAAGCCGCCGCGGACTGGTCTATTCTCGCTGCTTAATATCGGGTTAGATTCATTCTGTGTAAATGTGTTTGGCTTTATCGTGAGGAAACATGTCTTATTATTTATCATACAATGTGGTGGTTTCTCCACAGGATAAAGCCTACAGATATTTTTCGTTATCATACAATGTGGTGGTTTCTCCACAGGAT
>JAUELE010244314.1:0-19775 GCA_031471655.1 Diodora aspera | reverse complement strand
TTATCTCTTGCAAACTATATTTTATGGCATGAGACAATATGTTTTCTTTTCTCCAGTAATTGCCGACAAACTATTTATTTGTGTACTATATAGTGTACGTTTGAGTTTTTAGTCTGTACTTCTAGGAATATACATGTCAACATGCATAAAGTGGTTAAAAACGGGTCATATTGAAGTCAATTCGGATGTTTGCGGTTGGAGAGCGGGGTTAGCGGTGTTCATGCTTCATTTCATAACACTACAAACTGAAACATATGCGTATCCCTGCATCTATAGCTATTTAGTTGTTATTCTTGTCTCGTGCAATATTTCTATTTTCTTCCAAAAGTGTTCTGCCCCACCACCAACACACTCATACTCATAAATATCAAATGGTCGCTCTCGGTCTGTTCTGAAACATATTGAAAAGGGGTATCTGCTTCTTTTCATGTGTTTTTATGGGATGAATTATCTCTTTCAGGTGGCACTATGACTGATAGACTGCCTGTGCCACGCCATCCAGCAACTACTGACCTTTATATTTCTACAACTCTTCTTGACTTAACCAACATCTTATTGAATGACCTCACTTTTGTAGTTTAAACAAACATCGTGTCCATCTCACAGTTCTTGATATTTAGTGATTTAACAGAAAACTGCATGTAGACACAACTATTAACTAATTGATGAGCCTACCGTTATGATCTACTGTTGATTGATTCACATACTGTCCACGTACTAGGTCAAACATGTCGTTTTGAATCTCCTGCAAGTGTGTGTCCAATCAGGCAATGCATGTACATGTATTTGGTGCTCATTAATTGTTCAGTTCCATACGTTGCATTGTAATTAAGCTGTGATGCATACTGCTTCGCACAATAAGCTTGTCGATGATGACTTATGTTAAACCAAAGTCACACCAGACGTGCGGTCAGAGTTCTTCTGGCAGTGTTTTATTTGAAGGTTGTCAGGTTACCTTTTGCAGATCATACTGGTTGAGATAAGTTTGTTTGTCTTGCCCGTATGTGTTGTCCGAGGATGGGTGACAGTTCTCCGACTTGTCTGTAGTTGCTGCCGCGTCGATCAGTTTGTAGTCGCCGAACATAAACGGCCTGTCGACAAACACCGCCAACCTGCAACAACAGCCATTGGGGGAGCATTAGGAACTGTCTTGATGGAAATGGCAGATCCATGTGGAGGGATTATCTCTTCAACAGTTGGTGGGCTACTGAGTGGCTCATCCAGGCAGCACCATTTTTATACTCCCCATGACATGAGGAAGTTAGTCATCTTCATTGTCAAGCGCCGTGCGATCATGGGTCAATCATCTGCAACCAGTTGCTGATTATCGCCAATAAATCGCCGAGCGATTATCGACCATTTACCGACATTAGCACGAGCAGTCGGACATGTGTCTAACAAATAAAAAGAATGTTGATGGTCGAACAAGTTCCAAACGACACTTGGCAGCCTGCAGTTCAATCGTTCGGCAACCAATTGCTCACAAAAGCTTCTTGCAAATGTCGTAGTTTTGGTCGTTGGTCGCCTTCGTTTTGGTTGTCGGTAATCGGTATTTGGTCGTACCTCTAGTATGGCTTGGACTTCAGCTTACTACACGCTGCATGTAGTCAAAGTAACATCAGACGCAACCTTCTAAAATTGAATTTATTTCTGCTGCATCAAACAATCAAGCCCCCTTTCCTCGTTCAAAGTCAGAGCAGTTGCTTGACGTATGTCTAAATTTCGCTTGACTCATATCATTACTTGGACGCGTACAACTATATCTGCATTCAGGAAGTGTACTACATAGCTAGATGTATGTAGGCTTACTTCTCGTATTGCGAGGCAAATACACGTCCATCAGATGTAAGAAGAAAATGTATTCGTTATCTTTTATTGTTAAGATTCCTTTCTTACATGTATCTATAATACCTTGACATTTAATGCTTTTCAAAAGACATGAACTGATACTGGCTTTTTAACCATCACAATTTATACTCCATAATTATAAGCATGCACTTGACATCAATTTCCGATATGCACGTGAAGATCTTGCCGGAATTTGCGTTTTGGAGCCACGATTTCAGTTGCGTTTGAACAATCTGTTAATGGCAAATTTATCACTGGTCACACTCATTTTCACTCAAATGTTTCGCATTATGCTACATTTCTTATGTACATGTAGCTTCAAGGCCCCCATCACACAAATTGTTTTAAGATTGATGCGTGTTCAACGCATTTCTGTATCACATCGCCATGATTTAATTACTAGTGGTCAGTCAGTTGAGGCAATTGGAGGTTGGTTTACAAGATATACTTACACATAGCTGAGGTGTCCAATCGCTGTACTATAACGACAATCTCATACAATGACACAGATATTATTCTTACTCAGCCAATTAAGTATTTGACCTGAAGCCCTCTGGTATTTGAAAGTGTGAGATAGTTTCAAGTGAGATCGACAGGTCCAATATTGCCAGAGTGTAATTTAACTCTGGTATACCCTGATTGCTGTATTTCCTTAATGATGTTTATATAGGCAAGGGTAACTGGACCACAATCTCGCTAAACCGAACACAAGTTATCGAACCCAAGCATTGTCTTATCCTCAAACCAGAAGTCACGTCGTGATAGTTCATTGCAAACAGAGCTAAAGCAATGTTTCACGATAAAATGGTAATATCAGTGAAGCTGTCAAACTATTATTAACTTTCACAATATCTCCCGAAATCATGTTCCAAAATTGCAACATACACGTTTCAGCAATGCATAGGACACAATGGCTGTGAATTGAAGACACTTGTTGCTGGATGATAACAAATACAATCTTACATTGTTGTGCTATGGAATTGTGATATTGTGTATCTGTATATAATAATCTGTAACGAAGAAATAGAGGAAAAACATACTTTGCAGTTACGCTGATAACATTTCTGTAAGTGAGCTGTTATCACTGTGAATGTTAATTTAAAGTCACATTGGGTGTTTCTGCGTTATTAACTGTGTAACAGAAAACCGTGGAGAAATTCATTTATAGCGCTCTGTGAAGGTTAAACAGACATGATCAAAGTTGCATCTCGAACAACAAACAAATGCCACAAATCTCTTCAAATCAATCTTTTTTGTAACGAAAATATTTTGCAAATACGAAAATGACATCCTAAATTTGTTGTGGACGATAAACTAGGCTATATGAAGCGCAAGGCATACTGCCCTACATCTGGTGACGTCATCAGACGAATGCGCCGTTGTAATCTGTGACCAGGTTCTGACGTCATCGGAATGTGAGTGTCGATGCGCGATCTATTTACAACCATAAGTGACCATTGGGAATTATTTTGTTTATCGCATAAATATGCGTAAATCTTGGCGTAAAACAATCCTGACAAAAACAATGTGTGGTATAGAACAACTCGAAGAATAGAAAGGCACTTAGAACAGGATGCAACTTTGCTTCTGTTCCTTTTACATTTGTTCCACGAGTACTGCCCACACATAGTAAACAATCTGCAGAGCATAAGGTGCTAGCGTCTTAACATAAATATTTGATATGACGTTATATACTCGTGTTAACAACAAGAGGCGTCTTCTTCAAAACATTACTGATCCCGTATGTTTACTTCATTCAATATGATACATCAAATAGTTCTACCGTGGAACAAAGCTGTATTCACAACGTGCATATCTTATTCCGTTGCCATGATTTACTTCTACTGAAGAACGTTTCATAGAGCAAACGAATTATTTATCCCGGCGTGCAGTGCATGTAGTCTTTCCACGATAACACACACACATACACCCTCTGAGGTGATAGATACACAACAGTGGGTCCTATCATTCCAGTTGCACATGTGCAGCTTAACGCATAGAATTCCGGTTCTTTCTCTCTGTCTGTATCTCTCCCTCTCTCCTTTCTCTCTCTCTCTCTCTATGTCTTGCACTCTTTCTCTGTTCTTCTCTCTTTTGTTCCGTGCGTCTTTGTATCACTCTCCTTCTCTCGTGTATGTCCCGTTGTTCCTCTGCCGTACTCACGTTCCCTTATGATGTTGATATTACACTCACACATTAATTTCCCTCACACTATGTCCTCTTGTAAATGTCTACTGGAAGCTGAACAAATGGCTTCATTGCATTTTAACGAAGAAACAGTTCCAGCTCCCTTCATACGCTCGTGACAGTGTGCTTCAGACAGTTCTACCATGCACAACTGCTTGTAGGAAACATATTTCTAGTTGACTGGACGTGCAGAGTTGAGAATTAGCTAGGCCACTACTGGCATACATGTATCTCTACAAGGCCGTCAAACATTTAGTGTTGGAGTTTTACCTGTGGACGTTGTCAGTCCTGTATACATACGTATCAATTAAAGTAATACGAACCTAAATCTGATCGCAATTCATAATACATCTCAGGTTTGACCTGCATCCCCAGAAGACCAAAACAGTCAGATTCAAGTCTTTCGTGTCACAAAATAACTTTGGCAACGATAAATTAATATCAATTAATATAGATATGTACAGAGGATTGATGCATTAAACATATACTATATTTGTCACATTTTACGTCGCTGAATTCTTACACAGAAAGAAATTAACCCGGCGTGTGGGGACATTGCGTTGGCACGATCTCCAAGACGGTACCACAATGAAAAATAAATACAAGTTAGATTACATCTAAGGTAAACGTTTGAATTTTAAGTTAACTCTCATGGCCTGTGCCGACAGTTGTAAACTAGGATTAGTCGTAAGTTTGGGTAAGTTTTGCGTGCGTTTCCCACAAATAAATACAAAAGAAAAGACCAAACAGAGCACCCGAAGGTCGATCTACATGTTAGTCGTGGTGCCGCTTTTGGGTGGCGCCGTTTTAGCTCGAACCCGATTATGCACGGCTCTACAATGCTACTGTGAACACGATTAAATTTTCAGAGGAACACCTGTACACACCTGACCAACTACAATGCTGAACTAAATGTATCGGCCGTTGGCAGGGGTTGCCAATCACCGTGTTGTGTTTACAACTGTCAATAATATTCAGAAATAGAACATGTCTCGTAATACGGCGAAGTGAGGGACCAGATTACTTGAAAGTAGAAAGTAATTCTGTTTCCACCTGGCTTATTTAACTAGGCAAACACGTTAATAATGTGTAAATTACAGTTTATGCTATTTATGCAACCCAGAGGACGCCAATCATAGTTCGTGTGCGGGAACACATATCTAAATTTAAATGAATCAGATTTCAACTGTTTTGAGAAACCACACCTTTTGAACGCATCCAGTCTCGTTTATCAAATGTTCGCGTGCGATAATACAAATACGTCAAGCACATGATGAGAAAAGCGAGAGTATGAAGTGAACAAAACCACACATAAGCATCAGCTGTATGTAGTATCTTGTGATAAGACATGATTTTATCTCCTGTAACACATGCACAGTAACAACAGCTTAATGTGGTTCATTCCTGAATAAAACTATTGCACAATGCACACTGAAGGCAGTGCTGTGGTTTAAATCTTTAAATCCCCAGTTCCTGCGTTGCGTACACCATTCGCGTCTATTGGCAATGTGGCTGTTGGTCAATGGCGGCACAACACGGGACCTTTTAGCATGAAAATGTGATTTTAAATCATCTGACCTGTCACGCGGACACCAGTAGCCTGGTGTAGGTTTGTAGCAATCTAATTTGCTGTTTGTGTGCGGTGTCTCAGAGCCTGGGTATGAATCAACCTTTCCTGGGCTCTTGGTGTTGACCGTGGACGCCAGGTATGGCGGCGATCAACAACACTACGGGTTTGATGATACTTGCTCCATAATCTGCAAATCACAGACTGGGAAACATTGAAGAAATTGGTAGCCTCAGACTGACGGCTGCCAGTTTCAAGCATACCAGTTGCCCGACGACGTTCAGCACGTTGAAGACGTCGCATTGCGAACAAACACTCAAAGGATGTCTCAGATAAAGAAAATCAACAAAGGATTACAGCTATCAGAATGAAATAAATCTCGATCACAAGGGAGTAGATGACCTTTCTGTCGAATATGCACCTCGGCCGTGTGTTCGGGATGTCTACGTGCTGCACGTGCGCACCATTTGCTGTGTCTTTGTGCTCTGTTGTAGAGCATTTCATGTTATCTTTATTGCAATTGATGATTGTGCCAAAAACAAAATCATTATTATGGTATTTACCTTGCAATTCCAATATCCCATACTCTTTGTAATGTGTAAAACGTTCGGGCTTGAAACAGTATTATTAAAATCAATCAATCTAATCTAATCTATACATTAACATAATTCAGAGTATCTGACAGGTCGATTGCAGGAGCTTTACATGATGAAAACACATCATTGAAAACAAAAACAGTAATGATAAATACAAGAAAGTGCCTGAGACCCTGGCCCCAAAGCAGCAGCCCATTTCTGGTTAGCAAAATAGTTTAATCGCAGGCAATTTTGAACATGTGGGTTTTCAGATCATCTCTTAAAACAGATGTGGAAGAGGAGGCATTGATGTAGGGTGGGCATAAGTGCCAGAGAGATGGCGCTGCATGCTGACAACGTCCAAGTGATTTTCTCGTGGGAGGAATGACAAGTCCTTGTCCATGGCACGAACAGCAGATACTGTTCCAGGAGAGATGGTACATGTACATGTACTCTGAAGTTGCCGTCAAACGGTTGCAGGATTATACTGGCTGGTTTTATGAGGTCTCCTTTGCAGCACTTGCTAGTAATTCTGGCGCCGGTGTTCTGTAGTAGCTGCAACTGAAGAAGCGATGAATAAGGCACACCATGCAGCAGTTGCAATGGTCTATTCTTGATGTTACTAAGGACTGCCATAATGTCCTTGGTGTTTGTTCTGACATGTACTTACGCAAGTTCCCAACTTGATGGAGATGGAACGGTCCTGATTCGGAAACAGATGTGTGAACTGTGAGACGATTTCTTATCTCAACTTACATGTGTACTCCATACAACAGGACAATTGTTTTTCTAAAGATTTACATTTGCCTGCTTCATATATATGATTATATTGTCTTCTGTCGTAGACCGAATTGACACTACCTACATTGATATATAATATACGTAAGCGAATTTCTCTTCAACAAAATGTCAATACAATAATATAATAGGGTTAGAGTAGCTAAGAACATTTAACAACTGTTGTTACTTGAGGAGTTGAGTGTTTGCGATGTATCGCTTCATGCGGTAAGATTGCTTTATCTTGGAATGAAGCTAAGCGTACACCAGATAATGTTACTTACATATTTAAACGTTCGAACGGTTACTGAATCAGACTGTATGTGACATGTACATGCAGATTACTTCCAAGCACAGCGGGTGTCACAATAAAACTGCACGTGTACTGCAGAAAGTTTTTTTATTCTGAAATTATTCGCTCGACGCCGCCGTTCTCTTTAGTTTATTTTCATATAAGTTGTTTTGCATTTTGATATCCAGGTCTGTTATGAAAAATCATCTTAAACGTAAACACAGGTAGGGAACATGCGACTACAAAAAAATATTAGTAAATAAGCTATAGCTATTTTCAACAACACATCTGAATAGCTCCAAATAAATTGGATACATTTCCCTCCAGACACAAGAAGCATTTGCGTTTAGGTTCTTACAGGATTTTCAAAAACAACAATTCAGTTACATGTATGTTTCCGGTTTGTTATTGTTCGATGAGGCATATCCTTTAGAACGATAAGTCAACGATATCGGTACCCATTAAACTGGTGAGATGAAAAATGCCTAACAATGTTAATGGATTTGTCAATAGGTTGCAAGATGAATTACTGCCATATGTATCAACACACTAATCAATACATCATTAATATTAAAATTATTGATATATTTTATGCATTCACAGTGCTTTATCGAGTATATTGTGTAATCTCTGTTTTGATAATAGTTTAATGTGCAGTGATTACGTCTTCATCCCACAACACACGTGTGCGTCTCTCGAGACTGACATTGCAAGGAGTTCGTAATAGAGAACGTGTTTAAAGATCTTACCAGATAAAAGGTACCAGCTTTCAAAAAGATTCTGAAGGGCTATTACATCATGCGGAAGACTGCCAGGTGTAATTATTGTGCGTTCAAAGAAAACAGAAAACAGACTGACCATCAATTTGTCTTTATATCAGAGCGTGAACAAACAGACTGATTTTACATGGACAAAGTAAACTACACTTCCAACTCAATTATGCCAAGACATAGCTGTTTTGTGACCTTTTTCATAAACATAAATCAGTTATCACAGTTCATTGAAGGCATTCAAAGAATTCAAAGCGCACTTTGTAAGTAACCACCTGCTTATCCTGACTGCTATCACCATACTTTAATGGTTTTCCTTTAGCATCAAAAATATAAATATAATTTGGAAATGTCATAACATCATCCGATCAAATTGCTCACCATGATGAAGCGGTCATTGGGAATATGCCTTATGCTGTGCGTTTTGTATCCAACATTCAGCTTGGCAAATCGATTAAACATTTAACAAGAAATCTCTCTAATTTACCGATCTCATTATTTGGTATAAAATTATAAATAACAAAACACCAAGTGAAGCATTATTCGATTCCTTTTTCAAAATAATGTGGCAACGACAAGACCCCGTACACCGAAAATCTAATTCAGAGCTCCGATTTTCTACAATATTGTACTAGAATTTTGTTTACATGTTTCGAGTTCTTTCCTGTTTTCGTGGATTCTGTCGCAAATCAATATATCAAGGTTACATATGCTCCAGATATGTGTTACTGAGTGGTTCCTATGTTTTCCATTTCAATATTTTCGTTTTTCTAATGAGTCCTTGAAAATGCAACTTAAGAGCTTTTACATCATGCAAACTGTCAGCAGAAAAATACGGTAGAGTGCGTTCTAATTCGAATCTTAGCTACAAGCCAGTATCAAATAGCACGGTTTAGCTTATATATGTTCGCATAAGTTTGTGAGAAAACAGAAATATTAGTAAATCTCTCACTGCGACATTGTAGCATTTCTTTCAAATCGATATCGTTGTGTTGTTTGATAAGCAGATGTACAGATGTATTTTTTCTCTTTGTTTGACATATCAAATCAAAGCAAGATGGTTAGATAGAATGCCTACAAGTGCATGTAATATGCGCAATATAACTGCAACGTGATCAATGCAACAGAGAGGTGCCGATTGAAGCAGGATTACTGAAACATTGTTATTAAATGAAGTCGGAATATAATTTGCAATATGAAGGCACCAAGACGCTTTGAACAAACGTCCTTATCAGAATGGCACCAATGCCGCGGAGTGTCTGTGTTGTCTACGTTGCTGATACTCACTGCTGGCGCGGGATCGCATCCCGGACCGAGCCCAACTCAGAGAGTAGCCAAATTACTACTTTCCATGAAATGAAATCCAAAATAAGACGACTAACATTGCATGCCAGACAGACAGACAGTCTCACCATGTGTACAACATTATATGCAAACACAACTATAACATATAAGACACAGGTCTTTCGTTGCGAAACATGAGAGACTATAGCAATTATAGATGCCCATAAAATTACTAAGTTTAACAATGTTATATACAAACAAAGACTCGTTTTAAGATAATGGTATATTCATGTACATGCAGAAATAGCAAAATAGGGCTCGACGCAGGCACAGCATAAAGTAAAGAGGTAGTCATTTAAAAGAGAATGACTGGGTAAAAACAAATGTAGCCACATGATTGAAATTAAAACGTGTATTTGACTATGCTGGACAATGGAGTAAAAAGTGGACCTCATCTTCAACGCAACCGTTTTTTTACAGACGGGACATTTTCTTTCTTGCACATGGAGATTTTCATATCATCCCGTTTCAAGGCGAAGAGGGACAACTTCACATCTGAATTTAGCAAGGGTACTTCTATATTGTCTAGGTAAATTCATGTATACATAGCTTTCAGCAGCATAATCCCCTTCAAAACCCGATATGTACGTGCCCTCATTTGAATCAATTCTATCAGACCAGGATTTAACAAGTGATTGACGAAACATTTCCAAGATAGTATTAACAAGTGTACCTGGTATAAAAACATCTGTGGAGTAACAATGTTGAATATTTTGTGCAACAAAAATTGTATAACATAATCATTCCAATTCTTACAATTTTACAGATCTGACCATAATAATACAAACTCTTTTATTAAAACGATTGTTATCCACATTAAAAAGTGTTCGCCTTTGTGATAAAACAGTCTTGCACTGACGTACTTAAAGCGGGAACCATTCCATTTCTCCAGTTATTGCATCATTAGGTGTGTACTTACCCACACTTAGAAATATATATCTACATGCGAGGTGTTGTACTTTTGTGGCACTTGGATACGCGTGTGTTCCCAAAATTGAAGCACCATATAATTTACTTAAAACGTTGTAAGCCATACCACTAAATGATTTGCACTCAACAATGAGGAGACCAAGTGCCCTACTGGCGGACTTAGAACTACATCTGCAGTAAAGTTAAAATCCAAATGTTCACTTAAACCGAGATACTTATATTTGTCAACAGCATTTAAAATATCCTTACCAAATTAAAAAAGATAATTTGTCCCACGTGTATGTGTGGCGGGGTTACAACAATGAACAACATTTTTTATTTGGATTAAAAGTCATTTTGTTTTTTAAACACCACACATTTAAACAGTCCGGCATATATTGCAGAGCGGGCTCTTTTTCCTCCAAGATAACAAGATCAACGGTTATTCATGCAGTAACACATTCACAACTTCATTATTTATGGCCACGCCATTCCAAGTCTCCTTAATCATAGTAACTAAGTCATTAATGTTCATATTTAAGAGAAGGAGGAGAGCAGGCAACCTTGATTAACCCCACTGTTGACATTACACCAACCACTTTTAAATCCATTTACTTGCACAAAGCTAGACACATTTGTATACACAGCTTGTAGAGTATGCATCATCTCCCCACCAACACCAAACTCGCTCAGTTTCTGCCTTGATATTAACCGATCTAGCAAATCATAAGCTTTATAGTAAAATCAAGAAATGCAGGAAATGTAGACACTTTCTTTTTTTCTGTTTTCAACAATGGATGTCAACGCAGAGAAATGGCCAATAATAGTTCTATGTTTTTATAAAAATCGTTTTGCATGTGATCAATATCAACGCTGGCCCATTGTTCTCTGAAGTGGGGCGTTGTCCAAAATAGCATCTCCCCACCCATAATTTCATTTATAATAAACTGTAACGCGTATACATGTAAGCTACGACTAGTATAAGAACCAGAAATAATTCCGTGTTGATCAGTCCAGATCCCATAATTTTCGCGTAACTACTCCGGTGTAGACACACCCTACAAACATGTCCAAGGCCCTCTAACAACGATTGATGTGCGGTAAAATTTCGAAGCCACAACAGCCGCTTGACACGTGTGAGCAGGTGCATTGTCAGCTAAAAGCAGTACGCCTTTGGCGAGCATACCGCGACACCTTGGACATGTGCAGTTGGCCATGCATTTTGTTCCATGAACTGCCATAACTCAGATGTGTCGCATGCATTATCATCTTCCTGGACCAGGGCCTCTACTTTCTTCATAGTGACCATAATCATCAGTGAGTGATGGGCGTCCACTTCTTCGTTCATCTGTGAGGGACATATGACCAGTTTGGAAATTCCTTTTCCATCTCACAAAAGTGCCATCAGTTGGGATATCATCACCATAAACAGTGTTCATGTCATCGTGAATTTGTCGGGCAGTGTAGCCAAAATGTCATCCTGATTGCTCAATAACTTATTGATACCCACTCGTATCAGCAGTAAGAACAGCACTTAGTTGCTTCCTCATGAATGTTCATGTTGTTGTTGTTATGCAACTGAAATTAAACGTTACAGAGATATGCGGAAGAAGAGAATGCAACAGAAGGTTCATCGAATGGCGTATGCATTCGAAATGTCAGATGTCACGAAGTCATCGACTTTCACCTTTACTGGGTTCATGTGTAAGGCATTAAAAGTTTCGGCAAGAGTTTTGTCGCCAAAATATGAGACAACGCACAATGATATGTAACGCTTGTACATTGCGTGACTGTGAGTCTACACTATCTGATACGGCATGCTTTATCTGTCATTTTGCAGACTAACTTCTGATGCCAATTATTCGAACTACAATTGTTTTGACTGGTAGACGGCTTATTTTCACAAGACTTTTCGTGGCGCTGCTCACGTGAAACCGTAAGCATTTACATTTGTATTATGTCACAGACAAAACTATCAAAAATGACTGACAGTTATGCACAGAATCTGCTTTGACAGCAGAAGTTGTAAGCTCAGGAATTTCAAATGTTATCCTATTTTCGTACAACACTCATCATGTTGATCCCTTGTTGATTGTTCTGGGGCGTGTATTGGAAACTAATATTCCCTACGTACTGTCAGTATGTAAGTTGGAGCCATCAGTGAATTACAGTGTACAGCGCCAATGGTGGCATGCGCCCTCGGTCCTGTCCAAGTGTCATCAATAAGCCGTTCCTTTATTTTTTCCTTAGAGCGCTCGTGGGCACAGATGCTAGCGCACCGTACGTGCATTGGGCCAAATGTGACCTCGCTAATCTGCGGTACCAAGGTAATATCAAACTGCACAGAACGTACATGACACGAACACGGCACAGTTCAGAGTACTTTACTTTAACAAACAATGGTATACGACCCAGGATGTAGGTAGAAGTTTACACGTCTAGTTCTATAATCAAACAATGTTTGAATATGTATTTCAGTTTGTTCGTAAAACTTAGCGCATATCTTACTCGTAGGCGAGATTCGCACGTTAAGGATGAATAACACTTACATTTAATTTAAAAAGTCATCCATTCATACACAGCTTGCGGCGGGGGGGGGGAGGCGTTCTGCGTTCATGCCATCGTTTATGTTCAAGGCTTTGGCAACTCAGAACAGCACAACACGTTCAAGTGTCTTCACAAGGAGATATGTTTACTCGTGTTCTTGTCATTTGCGTAGAATAATTGAATGTTCGACATATAGGCCTACATGTATAATTAAAATAAGGTCGAGAACATTTTACCGTGAAATAAATTAATAGACCATGTGAGACAAATAAAACAACTGACAATCGTTTTTCCTTGAGCTTAATTACTAACTTCAGACGTTTAACCTGCACGCGTGTTTAAAGAAAATCCACATTTCCGAATGTGTTGTACCAATAATTAAATAAGCAGACAGAGTCAGCAATATCCCCCGATAAAGGGGATGAGGATATTGATATAAATGAACTATCTCATTATTTACTGCAAAGGTACATAGAAAACAGGATGACACATTTGGAAACATAATGTATCAAAATGCAGGATTCAATGCTGAGACAGCTTGCTCACTAAAGTGTGTGCTCAAAATAAATGTCCAAGAAATTATGGTATGAAAACGAGCGTTAATCTATTTGAGGCAGATTCAAACTTATTTTCGCAATGTCAAAAATATATAGTAAAAACAATATATATATACCCATAGTAGCAGTGAAAGGCACAACTAGATTACTAGTTGAAGCTTTATTAAACAATCATGATTGATTTCAGGATAACGGTGCAATAACATCCATACTATGTCCAAATTGGTGCCCTAGAAACTGAGCATTAAACAATTTGACATAATCCTTATTAGCAAAAGGCAAAACCCGGCCAAAAGCGTGATGTACCTACATGAAGTAATGTTGAAAGGTTCAGGGGTTATAGTCCAGGAAAGAGCCTTATCCTATGTTTGAGACTTAGTGGAAGTTGTTTGCCAGAAAACGTAACAAAAATACAAAGTTTAAGAAAACATCAAAATCCACAGACAGACCACTATGCTACTACATGTGGGGAATTAAAGACAAATATCATATAGTTTTCAATTATCTGCTCGGGAAAAGAAGATTACACCAGTCTGAAGCTAAGTTTAAGTTTGTATCAAGTTGTGTGAACAAATCTCTCATACATGTAGTTGTCGCAGTCTGCCTCGAAAATGATTTTGGCCAGTCAGAGGCTAAGTCCAATGTTGTGGCCATTGAAACAGAAATATTAAACTCCAAAATAACAGCATCTTAAGGATGTATGTACCAAGTGTTGTGAGTACATCTCTCATAGTTTTTTAACCCTGCTCTATAAACGATTTCGGGACAGACGATATTAGTATCCCCCGCCAACTTCGTTGTGGAGGGGAATAATAATTCAGTATGCATGTTCCTGTATACATTTGGGCTTGGAGAACACGAGATGAATCGCGGTGCTTCTTCTCAAACCTTCCTGCTTAAATATCTGAACTGATCAGGATACACCGACGGATTTCTCAAAGGAGTCTCAAAATATAGGCAAAACACCTGCGGCTTTGCTACATGCGTGGCGGCTTGATCAGTCTGACTATAAACAACAGGTACAATCACTCGCCCGTGTTTAGAGGTAACCGGACCATAACGAGTTAAATGGTTTCTCCCGACAGATTAAATCAGACAGCAAAAACATATCTGGGCGTGCTGTAGAATGAACAATTGTAATACATTCCCTGGTTTTGAAGTCTTTTGAATGAATTGTTACACGTTCCTGATTTTGTCAAGATAACTCGCCACTAGTGGAAGCACATTAAAGTCGTTTTTAACTAAGTATTTCGTGTTGGAAATAAGAACACTAGATCGTCGCTGGAGTTAACGGAATTATATATGCGAAATGGAGATTTATAATCATCAAAAGAGTTACACAACTACTTGATTGTGCAATAACTGATGCCGTGTAATCTAGTTATAATTTTGATATTTTTCATCTTATGTTGGTCTATTAAGATCAGCTATTTCGGAAATCATTCACGCATGAGCTGAACCCATCTGAGAAGAAATTGCTGTTACACTCTCTGGAGAAATTAGAGATGTAATGACATAACTATAATTAATTATTTATTAGTATTGGTGAAGATTGTTTCTGTGACTTGCAATTAGCTGATAGTAGTTTCACAGCCGCATAACACAGATACAATATTCAATAGGTGATGATTCCGGTGTGTGACTTTAGAATTATGTGTTTGTACAATATACACGATAGCAGCTCTAGATCTGTTCGGGGAAGTGAGCGAATAAGTCACAAAGCAGCAAAATCTAAGAAGTGAACAAATTGAACATGCGAAGGGGGTGGGAATAGTTCCACCATAATTACATAACTATAGCGTTTGTACATATTAAGAACGATTCGTCCATTTTACATCAACCTGCCTGTTACAATACGAAATTGGAACATTTATTTTCTTATTCATGGCAGCCTTTTCAGGAACCTTTTATCTTTCGATCAAACAATGTACAAAGCAGGGTGAAGGAACGAAGCTAATATCGCATGTGTTGACCCCGGCACTTGACAGATCGGCTCGTTTTAAATTTAATACCTTCTGATACTGTGTCGATTATACATGTACGTCAGATATTCAAAACACATTTTCTTTAAATTCTTACTATACCATCACTTGTACATCATTCAATACCATCAGGTGATATTCATGATTGAACATATCACGTTTTGAAGAAAAATGTTTATAGCACAACATGAGTTAATTGTTACTAAAATGTTCTCTGTGTTCCCCTGTAGTTAATTATGGTTGTACGTATGTTGCTATTGATAGATGTACGAGCCTTGCACACATATATATTCATTTCAGAACAATATTCATTTCAGGACAACCTGCGTTGCGAAGGTGCCACCATACATCCCCCAAGCTGCCTGCAGTTGACTGTATTCCGCACGTATGCATGCTCAACATCTTGTTATTGTAGTGCTCTTAACACAACGCCACACATGCGGAGGTCCTCAGTGTATACATGTATATACAATGTTGCAATTGACTTATCTGTGATGCAATTGCAAATACGTTATGTAACTTTGAAATGACATCATTACCAGTAAATAGTTATAATTTCACCTATGGTGCGTTTCCACTTGGAGACAATATTAAGATAATCAATAATTGAGAAGGGCGCAATATAGTCCATGTAATGGCAAGTTTAAGATCACGAATTGTATATCTCAATGATAAAGGTAAGACTAATTATAGTCTAAACATGTATCCCCACTTAAAGCCACGACCAAAGAAATATACACCGTTCAATTGACTTGTTTTACAAAATGGTACCAAGCACGCATGCACTGCCTAGCTACCCTTCTTGGAACGCTTGGTCCAGGTCTTGGTGTTTTGCTGGTGGGAGTGGTCGATATCGAACATGACAATTCATGACATCCTAGAGGTGTTCTATGTGTGCGCTTCCCTAGAAAGCGTGGAGATCACGACAAGACGTTGACGTTGTTATCTCTAAGGAGGTTCTGGACCACACCGAACTGGTCGCCACAAATTATTAGATCCACGTCGAAAAATACAATGCGTGTTGTATGTTAATACATGTACTTATTATTTATTTTCGTGTGTTAAATAACTGCGCATTTGGTATGCGTTTTCAAGATATTATTATCGTTATTGTTTGTAGTTTAGAGGAATGATTGACGGCAGGACGGAAGAACGTCAGCTATTGTTATTAGACAGGGTACACACAGCCAACATTTGTAAACATATGTACTGTAGATAGGACCTACCAGTTAATTTATTTACTTACTTAATTACATTGATTTCATGTATTTAGCAAGTGGCCGTTGTTTTATGCTTTCTGGGCTAATTTGTAGCGACGTTGTCGATGTGGCGACCAGTTTGGTTCCGAGGTGATGTCAGTGACTGTTCTGGCTGTAAGGGGTCTGGGGCTGTCATGTTACACATGTGACACAACGTGGCTGCTGTTAAAGGAATGTTTCTATTTTGTGTTAGTGACACTATGCTACTTCCGGGAAACTCCACGGAGCTGCTATCCCAAGACATCCCTTGTGTCTGTAGGTGGCGGCTGACTGTGAATGGACTGGTGCGTGTGCCCTTTTCTGTCCAATACATCGTCATTGAAAGGCACGGTCTTGTTTAATGTAACTGTATCGGTCATCAAACTTATATGAGAGTATACATTCCTTTGCTCCTTAGTGTATTAACAATATGAATATATGTTACACGTCTGAGTAATTGTGGACGTATTGGACAATGAATGAGGTAAATGATAAAGTACATCCTCCACAACCAGCAATGGAGATGTAAGTAGTGTGCAGTCTGAGACTCACATTGCCCGTCGGATTACGGCTGGCAACAACAAATTAAAACAGACGGAACACACTATATAAACGCTGGTTAATGCTGACCAACAATATCCTTGGACGAATATCTGTTAATTACCATGACATTGTGGTGTATACTTGTTGCCCTAATCCCGTCTCAATCTGTACAGAAACAGTATCAGGGCAACACTACAGTGAAATTGATTATACATTAGTGAAACATGTGATGGGCATATGAACCAGAATTGGATTTTAAAACGACCCTGTAAAACCAACTGCAGGAATATAACCAATACTAAAGATGCCAATAAATTAATCTAACCCAATAAAACATCTCTTTTACTGAAACGTTAGACGTTGTCTCTAATAAGGTGGTTGTAAGCACCTTGACAACTGCAACATATACAGGTGCAGATGGAATCTGACAAATACAGATTGAACCTATTACAGACTCAAGAGAGCGAAACGTTTATTGGAGGCACTTGTAACTAGCTCTTTACAGACTAGCCATTGTACCTACCACAGCATAGCACTTAAAAGGTCATATGGGCATCAAATGATTTCCCATATAGAGCTTGAAGGTAAATGATGAGAATTGTCTTTACGAAATCTATTGCCATTGGTATGTAGATGGCATTGCTAGCGGTAAGTAATACAACGCGTTAGTAGGAACATTGTTGTTGTCAGTAGATGATTTGGAAAGTAATTGTGTGAATTTACGCTAAACATGTGTCGATGTACACAAAGAGCACACGCATATTAACTGTCTTTGCTTTCGCTATTTAAACTGGCTTTTCATGTGTTTTTGTCTCATCATTTTCTTTCATATTGACGTCTACTTTTCTGTCTTGGAAGAACGGTTTAGTTTCTATCCGTATCCGTACCTATAGGCTGTATATACATCTGTCGCATTCCAAGTTCTTTCATTTGTATGGTTCTCTATTGTAATCATGTCTATTATAACCTTCCATAATTGCATTCAATTGTATTTATGCCTGTTTCCATGGCAGCCGTGTTGCCTTTGGATCTTCCATTGTCTTTTGCCAGCTGCCCCATCTCGTCCACTGATACATTCGTGCTTCCTTGCATTTCACATTGTCTTCTGGAGACACATTGTATCATAGCTGCAAGAAGATGGTCTACCAAAAAAGGGCAAGTTATGGTAGAATTATAATATACCGATGCTTGCAACAATCTTCTCGTTCATTTGCAGGAGTGTCAAACATCCGGTCTGCATTCGGCACACGCTGTGACCAGCGTTAAAACGAGCTAGTACTCGAGTACTCGCACGGGACATAACTCTCACAATAAACTGCAGGGGTTACATGTATAGTTGAATTTAGTGCTGAGTAGTCCTGTCCCATAGCTGTGGATTTTGTTTTAATTTTATATTTTAGATATTTAGCCAGTCTACAAAAGCTTTATTGTAAATTCAACGTTTTACTCTGTGTGATGTTTTAGAATGCTGGATAGGTAAGTAGCAATCAACTGATTCAAAGTGTGGAATATTGTAATCCAATCGCGCAATTGTCAAAAAAAGCATCAAAATCTTTTCGTTTTCGAGTGGTCCTAACCCAGTCGACCAACTAGAGTACTCTAGTCCAACAAAATTAGACTTGATTTAGCCTTAGCTGTGACGTGTCTCCATTTTAATCCAACTATTTAGTAATCCCCAATGCCGCGGCTGTTAAAGACACATGTTCACGTTTGCAATCCAGTTTTTAAACTTCAGAAAATTCACATATAATTCCGGAACACGATTACGCAAAATATTACAAAATAAACAAAATGTTCCCTACGCATATATCTATATGTATAATGTGTACCGATAGAGGCGTGCACAGAGCTATTTATATCCACCTGAACAGGTCGGAATACGACCGGCAATTTCTGTAACGAAAGACGAAGTAATCCGATTGATGACGTTGCCAATGTAAACATTGTATTTCACCTATCGGAATTTTGTTGGAATGACAGGTAAGTTTAAATGAAATTAAAATGTTTCTTCTGTACTGATGTTTAATAGATTATATGGTGGACTTATTTTATACTAGAAATAAGACCTTAAGCATTTTGTTGCTAACTATTAGAATATTGCCAAATTCACGCCACAACCACGCATGCATTTTATGTAGAAAACCATATGCTGTGTCTTGCCTTGTTTTCACACAGTGATTTCACACAGTTTATAAACGCACAGTATCTACGATATGTGCATATTTATATGAGATATCCAACAGTATAATATCCAAACTGGGTATTGACATTATTAATTTGTATGATGAGATATGTCTCCAACAGCAGCTAGTATGCATAATCCAGTGAGTACTTGGAGGCAATTTATTTTTCACAATATGCAGGCCCGGATCAAGGGGGGTGCACAGGGGACACGTACTACCCCTTCCCCTCTTAGCTCGTCCTTTTAATTGGTTGTGCTATATAAACACCAAATTAACCGCACAAATATTGTGAAAATTCATGAAATGGGCCGAAAATCCACCATTTTGCATGTACATTTTTGAAAATATTCCAGGGAAACAAGATCGAGATTTTAACATTAAAAAGATATGGAGAAATCTTGATCTTAAGGACTTACGATCAACTTAGCGCTAAAATCGCTTTGTGGAAGTGGGCCC
>JAUELE010244292.1:0-11195 GCA_031471655.1 Diodora aspera | reverse complement strand
ATTTATCTACAATCCTGTCTTTGTAATGACATGTTGACATTTCCAAATCTATAAATAGCATTTACTGTTTTGAACATATCAATTACTGAAACTGGGACCCATATTTCTTACCTTAGGACCCCAAAAAGTAAATATTGGGGGTCCCCTGGACCCAAATATATATTTACCAGGGTAAAACACTGAAATTACTGTCCGACTTCAAACCATGTACAAATTATTTTCAGATTTGTAAATGCACAATAAAAAGATATTTATAACCAAAGAGGGCATTAATATATTCAACTTACATGTATATTCAATGAAAACAAAATATATATATTGTATCTCCCTCAAAACTTATTTTATTAATCATTAGTATTGTGCATTTATAAGTGATGGACAATGTCTGTTCGTGTTTGTGTCTGTGTTAACAAGGGATAGCTACGGAAGTTTCCTTTAGGTCAAACATAAAAAAAACCCATTTTGTGGTTCCGATTAATAACCATTAAAGTTTAGGATCGGCAGATGAGATTTCTGCAGCTTTTTAAATACTAAAATAATTATAAACTGCTAAGTGACAGTGTTGAATGATACTTGCCACCAAAACAAATGTCCCCTGTGTTGGTCAGGTAATCAGAACCACATTTGTTAGCCCTTATCTGTGTGTATTTGCTTGTGTAATTCGTGATATCAATTCACTCTCAATGATGAAAGGTGCTTATCAACACTTTGAGCAATATTTCAGCCACAGTATGAACGTCCAACTCACAGCTTGTGCTTGGTGTGATTGTACCGATTCATGTGAGAGAGTGAATCAGTGAGTGATAGAGTGACTGAGAGAGTGAATCAGTGAGTGATAGAGTGACTGAGAGAATCAGTGAGTGAGAGAGTGAGTCAGTGAGTGTGCGAGTGACTGAGAGAATCAGTGAGTGAGGGAGTGAGAGAATCAGTGAGTGAGGGATTGAGTGAGAGAATCAGTGAGAGAATCAGTGAGTGAGGGAGTGAGTGAGAGAATCAGTGAGTGAGGGATTGAGTGAGAGAATCAGTGAATGAGGGATTGAGTGAGAGAATCAGTGAGTAAGGGAGTGAGTGAGAGAATCAGTGAGTCAGCTACTGAACACACAGTTTGATTGTTTGTGTTTGTGTTATTAGAGTTCATGTTGTAAGCCACGGAGACTTGTGATCACATTTGTGTACCATAGCACTTCTCTCAACTACTGACATTCAAATATCAAAGTTCTCCAACTCTGCTTTAAATGGTAAGAGTTTGAAAAGTCATCAACCTATCTCTTAAGCTTATCACAATCCAAGTTTGAGACGAGAATGTGACAAAAACAAATGCCTCCCTCTCCAACTCTATGAAGTTTCCCTCTTGTAAGGCACTTCAGTGTCAATTCTGCGATTGATGACGAACGCGATGAGGAGACCAATGATGCAGCCAAACACAAGCATGGCGATGCCCAGACCTGCCATGGCACCTGCAAAAAGAGAAAGAAGTGAGAGGTGTTGATGGTGGAGGAGTTAGTGTGTAGGTTATTATACTACAGAGAGGTGTTGATGGTGGAGGAGTTAGTGTGTAGGTTATTATACTACAGTTGTGCCCTGTTTGTCCAGACTCCAGATATCCAGAAACCCTGGCTACCAGACGAAATTAGTGAAAACGAAATAATTACTATTTAAATTTATCCGGACTGTCATTTTCACACACCAAACGCTGAAATACACACAAAGTTTATTCACCTATCTGAAAAAATGTTACACATGCATCTCGGAGTTCACTCACGCAACCATTAAAACGTAAGCCACATGCAGTTAGAGCACGCAAAAAAGGGAAATTTGTATGTTTAAAGAGAAAAACCCGTAAGCTAGTCTCAAACAATTAGCAAACATTCTTAGTGCATATATTTGTTAATACAGATCGAGTCTATGTTTGTCTTTGGTTTGTCATGTGGTGCATAATCGAAGGGATGTAACTCTTCCAGTAAGTATCTGGTTTCAAATATCCGGAAATTAGTTTATCCGGACTTATCGTGTGTGAAAACACGCAAGCGTCCGTATAAGCGGGGCACAACTGTAGTGAGTGGGTAATGTAGTGAGTGAGTAGATGGGTAATACGGTGGGTGAGTAGTTGAGTGATACAGTGGGTGAGTAGTTGAATGATACAGTGGGTGAGTAGTTGAGTGATACAGTGGGTGGGTAGTTTGCTGATACGGTGGGTGAGTAGTTTGCTGATAATGTGGGTGAGTAGTTGAAGATACAGTGGGTGAGTAGTTGAATGATACAGTGAGTGAGTAGTTGAATGATACAGTGGGTGAGTAGTTTGCTGATACTGTGGGTGAGTAGTTTGCTGATACGGTGGGTGAGTAGTTTGCTGATAATGTGGGTGAGTAGTTTGCTGATACGGTGGGTGAGTAGTTGAGTGATACAATGGGTGAGTAGTTTGCTGATACGGTGGGTGAGTAGTTTGCTGATACTTTGGGTGAGTAATTTGCTGATAATGTGGGTGAGTAGTTTGTGAGACGGTGGGTAAGTAGTTTGCTGAGACGGTGGGTGAGTAGTTTGCTGATACGGTGGGTGAGTAGTTTGCTGATAATGTGGGTGAGTAATTTGCTGATACGGTGGGTGAGTAGTTTGCTGATACGGTGGGTGGGCAGTTTGCTGATATGGTCGTTGAGTAGTTTGCTGATACGGTGGGTGAGTAGTTGAGTGATACGGTGAGTGAGTGCTGATACGGTGGGTGATATGAATAGTGCAGTTGGTTTTGTCTGAGGCAGCTACAACATGTCAGGGAATCTAATAGGACTCAAGCTTTAAGATGAAAAACATGAATAAATTATGCAAATGAGCTAGGACCTGACCGAAACCTCCAAAAGGCACATTTCCCCTATGTGGACATTGCATGTGTGAACTTCAAATTCTGTTTGTTATTATTTGAGTAAGGAGTGGAACAAAATTCAAAGTCCAAATATGGGAAAACGTTAATAATTATGCAAATGAGCTGCGACCTGACCGAAACTCCCAAAAGGCACATCTACACCTTAGGGACATAGCGTGTGTGAAGTTTCTTCAAATTCTGTTACTATTTGAGTTATGGGCAGAACAAAATCAAAGTCCAAATACGGAAAAACATGAATAAATTATGCAAATGAGCTAGGACCTGACCGAAACCCCCAAACGGCACATCTACACCTTAGGGACATAGCATGTGTGAAGTTTCTTCAAATTGTGTTTGTTATTATTTGAGTTACAGATGGAACAAAATTCAAAGTCCAAATATGGGAAAACGTGAATAAATTAGGACGGACGGAAAGACGCGCTGAGCGCTATATACCCCCGATACTTCGTAGCGGGGGTATAATTATGAAATAATGTAAGGAATATTTCTTTTTCAATCATGATTATTATTGTTGAGAATAATTATTACTGTTGCTAAAATAAATCGCATGTCTTGTCTTGCATGTCGAGTTAGCTCAGACTTCGGGGAACAGCAGAGTGAAAATGAAAACTGAACATGAGATAGTCAGAAGAATGCCATCAGTGTCTTGCTTCAGCAATTAATGTTCATTTCACTTTAAAGGACGCGACCATTTGATTTTCTTTGGGGTGGTGAAAGATTCTGAGAATAGTTTGAGATAATTTTGGAGAAGATCTATACTTTGCATGAATCAAGAGTAAACAAGAAGACATTGTCGTCAATATCCCCCGCCATGCATACATTTTTCTTCTCTTGTTTTAACATTTGGGAGACAACAAATGTCTACAGCAAACCAAATTTTTCTAACTCAATCAACATCATCATAGTGACAATGTGTGTGATAATTTCATTGATGTAGCTGCAATACTTTCCGAGAAAAGTTGTCTGTAGTAAAAGTGTGACGAAAACGCAATCAAGGGCTGTAACTCTGTAAATAATTCAACTAAGGCGCTAATTTACAAACTCAATTAACATCAACATAGTGACAATGGATGTGACAAATTTCATTGATGTAGAGCTCTACAATAATTCAGAGAAAAGCTGTCTAAAGTTCAAGTGTGAAGGACAAAGACATACAGGCGGATGGATGGACAAACTGGATTCCAACATCCCCCGCAACCACTTTGTGGCGGGAGATAAAAATAAATAGATTGCAGAGATGTACACATTTTACACAAAAAAAATTCCTTTTAGATTTATGAAATGTGTCATAATATTTTTTTGTCATCCGGGACGAACATTCCACGAAACCCCCCCCTTTTCACTATATTTCATTTTCCTGTAATTACATTAAAAATCAAAACTCAAATAACAAATATTTTACAAATAAATAGTTTTCTCTACGCCTAGTGTTTCCACTGGAACTGAGCTCAACTGGTACATAATACACAACAATTTAAGTACTTAAACTCTTCACAAGTAACAGTAGTTGCTAAAATTAATGTCATGAAGATGCTTTACCCCTATTTTCACGAGTCAGTTTGGACATTCTTTTCATTTTGTAAGGGAATATCAATCAAATTTCACAATATTTCTGACAATTTCCATTTTCAAAAAAGTTTTGTATGATGATACAGGGTATGTCAAGTCACAAATGCCCTTTAATCAGTCTCTGTTTATTGAATGTGTATTGTGTATTGGTATTACATCATGGTGTGTATTGGAACACTGCTTTTAAGCCCTCTAATTTCAACATAGACTATCAAATGGTTCCTCATGAATGCCATTTGCAGTGGTTACTGGTCTGTTGACTAACTGTCTGACCATTAGACTTATTTTAAAACTTATACAAATTTGTTTTGTTTTTTTCTAGAAAGATGCAAGTTTTACAAGTTTAAAATATAAAACTAATTAGTAGTATGATGCCATCTCCAGTTGACCAAAATTGATATTTTTTTAACATGGTACCCCTGTGATGCCCACTTCTTGGGGTACTAGATTCAAGTGTGATGTATATTTATAAGATGCTCTGTATCAAATTTCATTACATTTGATCAATATTTTTTACATCTAGAGGTCTGATATTGAATTCAAAATGTACTTTTGGGGGAATACAAATACAATCCCAAATTTGTTCAATATTTGTGATCACTAGAGGTGTGACGTGATGTTGCTCCAATAGGGTGCAATGGGTGCCTTCATGTCAAAGGTCATTTTTTGCAGAATTTGTCACAATCCTTCTGAAATGTTGACAGGCATACAGTATACTGTCCATAAACCAAGTTTCAGCCTCGATCCTAACTTAATCCAAAACCTTCAAATTAACAAAACTTAATTATTCAATATGGCTCCCTGCCACGCCCACTTTTGGGGATACAGGGCTCCAATGTAATACCAAACTAGTTTATGTTACATAGATTCCGTATACAAATTAAGTTTGATTGAATTTGATCATTATTTCTGACTGCTAGAGGTGTGAGGTCGTTCCAACTGGGTTCTATGGGTGTAGTCATGCCAAAGGTCAAGGCAAGATCACTTTTTTTAATTTGTCAAAACCCATCTGATATGTTATCAGGCATACACTATACGTTCTACAAACCAAATTTCAGCTACCTTGAACTTTATTAGAAAGCTTCAAACTGACCAAACTCGAGTTTTCAATTTGGCACCCTGCCACGCCCACCTTTGGGGGCGTGGCATACTATGTTTAATTAAGTTTCATCAAAATTAATTTGTGCTTGCTAGAGGTGTGACGTCAAATTAAGTGTTTACAGAGAGACGGACGGACACCAGACTTTTCACTTATACCGACAAATGTTTGACCAGTTGAGTTAATAAATAGAACACTGAACACAATCCATCTTGCACTTGACTCTACTCTTTGTAGCGCAGGCTCTGCATGGAAGCAAATGATTATATTTTCAAGGGTATGGGTATAAAATACGGAGCATTTTTAATTTTTATATTTAATGGTCATACATTTTCCAGAATGT
This sequence comes from Diodora aspera, assembly GCA_031471655.1. Taxonomy (NCBI): domain Eukaryota; kingdom Metazoa; phylum Mollusca; class Gastropoda; order Lepetellida; family Fissurellidae; genus Diodora; species Diodora aspera. The sequence goes on along the minus strand of JAUELE010244292.1, from coordinate 5,309 downwards.
AAATCGTACCTGTAATAATGTGATCAATAGCGAACATATTTTGCATTTAATTTGGTTTGTAGAAAACTGAATTCTGGGTTAGGGGTTCATATATTTTCAAAGGGAGATAATTCATTTTACCACAGTCAGAACTTATTACACGTTTGACCTATTTTCTCGAACATATGAAACAGAAGACAGTGCATGCTCCCTTCTTGGCATGTGCAGATCATGCTATTTTCCCTAAACAATATTCATTTCATTATACAAACTGAGGTCACTGAGCAGTGACCCGAAGTAGAGGTGGGGATAACCTGATAACATGTCAACATACTGCTCACTGAACTAGATCTATAGATCTATAGCCTAGCTGTCACATGGCCATCTGCATGCCTGGAGTTGTTTCTTGACTTGGGTTTCTGCGAGAGTGCAATTTAAGCTGATGAATACAAGTTCTATCGTAATTGCACACAGACAAACCTCAATTTTTACATTATCATCTTTTCTTGAAATACCTATCCACTGTAGCCAAATCAATGATAACCTTGCCAGGTTCTCTAGATCTTATTTTGCAAACAGAAACGCGAGAATGCACGTGCTCACGTTCCACTGACCTGTGACTACATGTTTCTATCCCCCACCAGCCTTGAAACAGTGTCGACTTGTACTGTCGGAAAGAATGGTTTAAAAACAGACGCCACATAATTCAAACAGAAAGTTCAAGACGTTGTCTGTCGATCACATCACTAAATCCTTCTTCTTCCTTTCGCTTCTGCCACGCAAGAAGTGCAGACGAATCTTTCCTGTAGATAACGTGCAAACGTTAGTGTCATATATTTCCTTTAAGTCTATATTAAGCACAACATAAGTTTCTTTACTCTCGATCACAACGGAATTCTATTCTCAGCTGCCGAATACAATAACTTTGAGGGAAAAGATCGTGAAATATCGTTGACACGCTGGTTGACGATCATGTGACTAAAGATGGCGGCGCTCGAACCAAAACAAGACGGGGAGGGTGTGAGTGGGAATTCGTTAAGCTTGCAAGCCGAACTTGCTGCAAGTGATCCTCGGTTTGGGTCCTCCGAGCGTGAATCATGGCCAAAAGCTGTTGTTGCAAAGGATGTACAAAAGAAGTCTGCAGCTAAGTTAAAGGAAGAATCTCGATCAAGAGCTAAGCCTAAGCCTAAACGAGAAAGTAAGTAACTTATTTAATTTCCTTGAGTGGATGTACGACTTGTTCAGGTAAATTCAGGCTTGCAGCTGCATTTCATAGTTCCATGAATCTTACTATACTACGTGTTACATGCAGGTACACAGTGATTGATAGCACATGGGTTGTCTTTGCAAAGAACTAACTTAATTTAAACCTGAATGGTGCCTGTCAAAATTTGAAATCAACATACCCTGGTGCCACTTATTATTTTTTTTTATCTAGATGATAGTAGATCTAGACTAGTGCAAGTTATTGTTGATCTACAGTACTGTTACAGAGTACATTCAGTGGACAAAAGTGAGTTTGCACCGGTGCTGTCATCATTGTTTGCACATAGCAAAACATATTATAGGCCTATAGATATGTTTTAAGTTGCATGTTGTTATATACACATGCAACTTAAAACATATATATATATATAATATGTTTGGGGAATGAAGACAGGAGATGTGTTGCTTGTACAACACTCCCTTGGGTAGAAGCTTAATTCGGTTTATTACGGCATTCTTACACCATGGTTGCTTACAAGGCTACTACACAGCCTGAGACTATAGGCCTATATCATCATGACAATCTTTGAGACTTCAGCGATGTACATGATGTCATGGTATAGGCCTACGTCATTTGTAAACACTACACATGTATAACAAAAATAAATGCATGCGTGTAGCCTACATGTATTAAAAAAAATTAAATGCAAGAGGTAGTTGACATGTTCAGAATATTGAGACAGGTCACAGCATGATACTCCCCCAAAACTATTTGTGATCATGAGGTGAGTTGATCTCGTGCAACCCACGTAGGTTGCTTGTTCAAATGAGAAGTTATAAGCACCGTAGAGCCCTAGCTGGGAGTACCTTGATTGGTGACCAGCTTGAGTCGCTGAAGCTTTCAGGCCTTCAAGGGTTCACCCTGCCTCACACTGAAACATTGACGTGGCAGTTATGCCGCCATGGACTTAATTGCAACCTCCTGCAAGCATTTGCAAGAGTTATTTCCCTTGAATGACATCAAGTTGGTAGAGAATGACTACTTTCACAGTCATTTATAAGCAGTTTCCTAATGTTCCCAAATTTTTATAATGGTTACCCGAAGAGACTTAGGTTGCAACTATATTATGTATGCAAATTTCAGTTTTTGACAAAAATTACTTACCTGGCAATAAATTTATTTCAAACCATCCTCCAACAACACATAAAAAATAAAGATGACTGACCATGCATGGTCATGTTCAGCATCAAATATCAGCCATATGATTTTAAAAAAGCATTGTTTGGTATAACTAAAAAGGCCGAGGTGCAGGTTGTCTGATTTTAAAATATCACAAATTTTAAACAATTGTTGGTGCCACATTATCAACGCAGAAGATCTCACTTCCCTGCTCTAACTTAGCAGAGTTGTGTATTAACTTAATTGTTTTACAAACAACATAAATCTTCCAAGTTCAAGTATATATGATTTCAGCAAGAAATTGTACATATCCTAAAATCTATTTTATGCAAAATTTATGTTACAAAAATTGTTATAATGGGTAAAAATAAATCGATTTAATTGACTACAGATGGCCTTTTAGCGAGTGGGTTTGACCCATAGCCTGACTTAGTTTGCAGCTTACCATCTAACGTAAACACAGCTGTGCGATTGGATGCAATTCCATTTGCACACACCCCATGGGATGCCCATGTCGCTCTAACACCAGAAGGAATAGGACTCCAGTATCCTCATTGGAGATTTACTTTCGGGCTCTATGTCAGTGGTGTCACCTTTGGCAAGTGACTTTACTCGTAACTGCTTCAGTCGAGCCAGCTGAAACTGGGTAGGCTACTGGTCCTCCATCAGGAGTGTTGTTAACCTTCTAGCACCCAGAAGCCGCTTGTGTTATACCAGGGTAATAATGCCAAGCACTTTGAGCAAGCTATACAAGACTAAACATTATTATTTTACATGAGTGCAGGATGGCACCGTGCCTAACGTATTCGGCCCAGCAATCTGCCAGCCTTGACGGTTGCGGTTCGAGTCCCACCTGGGCACCTCTCTTTCAGCCAAGAGAGATAGGAGCCCTGACATCAACACGATGTTGGTGAGACCATGGTGATGTGCCTGATTTGCCAAAAACCGTGTAAAGCCCCAAATGACTTACTCACTTATTATTTTTTGTAAGCTCCTGTTGCGTGTGTCCTTTGATAAAGTTTTGGACTGACCCCATCCTTTAAGTCCAGGGTATTTATGACTTGACCAATGGCCTCTGTCCCTGGATTCACTCCTGTGCTGAACGATTGTCTCAAGGTCAGTATCTTAACCAATCAAAGAGGTGTCAACAGCAGTGTCAATAGCTACTTCTTTTGTTAATTCCTCTTGTGTAGTTATGTGACATTTCATTGGTAGGGCCCCCGATTTTCAGCGATTACGGAAAACAGACGGAAATTGCGGAATCGTAGCTGTCAAAATGAATTTCAATTTCGTTGTGGCATTTACATTTTGATGAGTTGTTTGCATCTAAATCTCTCGATACTTAAGTGTTTGATTGCTTTATTCAACCGAAAACATCCTTATGTGCAGTTATTTAAAAGTCAGCTTCTTTTATGTCGCTTTTTGCCTCCCGAAGGGAGGCCACATCGGCGACGAACATCCGTATGTGCACACTTCCTGCCACATTTGTAACTGGCACGATCATTGGTTACTGGCTGTAAGTCACAGCCAATCGTCAACGTCGCTCCAAGGAGCAAATTCCAGCAGACAACATGTCTCGCTGCAAAACAAAAGTTTCCTCCGAGGATAGAGTGAAACAATTACCTGGCGAGTTGTATTCGGATGGAGGTGTATTATTAATGGAGTTATGCTGTTATATCAATTTAACAGGGGCTTACAAATACCTGTTCAGGAAAAAAAAATTCGGAATTCAAGTTATGGTTTACCAGCAAAAAACCGATTTGCCCATACAGCAAAACGGAAAATCAAATATTTGATAACGGAAAATCAGGGTCTCTACTCTCTACATTGGTTGTCTATATTCAGCACAAAATTGGACTTTCCCTACGTTCCACATAAAACGACTGTCATGAATAGGAGTGAGTTCAGGCCACTTGACGGAGACATTTCGTAGTAAAAAAATGCCCTGGATTTTGAGGATGGACTGAACCAAAGTCCATAATTTTTAATATATGATTCTGTTTTCGGAATTCTTAAATGTGCATGCAGGACCACATCCTCTAAATCCAGGGTATAATATAATAACTCTACCAAAGTCTGTCATATGTCCTGGAATCACTCCTATTCAATACGATCATCTCAAGGTGGGCGTTTTGATCAATCAGTGAAGCTTCCATACCAAAAGCTTGCGTCCAGTCAGGTGGAGCTTCTCTCCTAAGACTCGGCAAAGTAAAGACATTATGTGTTCAAATTTATCAAGAGTTGCTTCACGTGCAGTGAATGCGAGATTTCACTGGTTGTCTATATTTAGCAGATTTGGACTTTCCATATACGGTACACAAAATGACTATATGGTGAGTAGGAGTACATCCAGGGTATTATGGCTACCATTCACATTCCCTAGTCACTTAATTGTTTATACTTATCAATCACTTATCATCTTTAAACAAAATTGAAAAAAATTAAAAAAAATTATATCTTTGAGGTACTCTTGTATTTGTATCTCCACACTGCAGGGTCAATGACAGGTGAAATGGAATCTGGTATGTAGGTGATGGGTACAAATTGTACATCTTGGAATCAGGCCTGGAAAAGTCCTGGAAAATGGTTGCCTCAGTGTTGTACGAACCTTGATTGGCCCTTCTTCAGCTCACGGACACCTAACTTCAAAAACCCTCATCTTCTTCTCTTTGATACATGTAAATGCAATAATTTTGTGATTGAATTTTCTGGCCCATCTGACAGTATGCTGGAAAGAAGGCGATGAACAGTTCTTCCAAGTAGGCTGTAGAGTGAGGAGGGCACGGGATGGCGCAGATGTTAGCGCGTCGGCCCAGATATTTGCCAGCCTTGGCGGTTGTGGTTCCAGTCCCGCACGGGCACTTCTATTTCAGCCCGGAGAGACAGGAGCCCTGACACTGGCGTGATGTTGGTGAGACTGTGGTAATGTGGCTGAAAAATTGCC
>JAUELE010244281.1:0-11195 GCA_031471655.1 Diodora aspera | reverse complement strand
ATGATGATGATGATGAAGGTGATGATGATGATGGAGGTGATGCTGATATCTGTATTCATTCACCTGAATCATTTCTTGTCCTTTCTTCTTTTCCCGCGACCTAAAGCGCTGGGCGGAGTATTTGTTCTGGTCCCGTCGTAATTTACGTCTCTCCAAGTCCTCCACTGTCAACTACAAAATTAAAATCAATATTTAATATTTTGATTGCTGAATTGCTACAAAAATGTGAATCAGAACATCTGAATAAATGGGAACCTAAGCCCTAATAAAAGAAAGTAAATAATATAAGAGGTTCAATATTATTCAATAAATTAAACAGAATTATTAAATTAAAGGAAAATAGATAAATATTTCGAGATCTCAATAGAAATATTTATAAATCAGTTATGGATTTACCTACTGCATTGAATACCTTTTAATACTCTCTAGATATGGGAGCCATTGTGTCACAAGTAAGTGTCATGTGATCTCAACCCATTAACTTTCGTCAGCCACTATGCCATTGGTTGAAAGCTCGTGACGTAAGATTTGGATTTAAGATTATTTACTGTTTCTTTCAACAAAGTTTAATTCAGAACACAAACACAAGATTTTAGAACAAAGCGAAATAAATAGCTTAGTCAGTTTCATAGTTGCATCCATGAAGTATAGGGTACAAATATCAACGTTTTGTAATAAGATATATTCATGACAATTAGATGCGAGATTATCAGAACTTTTTGCAACGTCAGGAAAATAGAGCAAATGCTGACGCTGCCATTGCTATGAATAAAGAAGTTTCCAGTAGCCTCCGACTTGGTGAAATAACTGTTATCTGTCGTATAACGAGTAACTATATTGACCAATTAGAAGCCCGTATTTTAATTAATTAATAAAACACATATTTACAATTAATATGAATGACGTTTCGATGTGTGTTTGGATGACCTGTGGTCAACTACTGACCTGACAAGTGTGCGGTGGACTGGATCGCAGGACCAATTCGCCCTTCCCTTCCGAGAGGCGTCGAGTTTGGATCTTACACCACAGTTCCTCTTTGATGAGAGGGGTTAAGGAGCCCGTCTTTATCGCCTGTCGGGCCGCACTTGCCACCTGCTTGACCACTCCGGTTCTTGACCGTCGTGGTGTATCTTTTAATTCAGAACGCGAAGATCGAAATGTTGCCATTTTGAGAAACCCGCTGTTGTCACGCCTAACAAAATATGCCGAGTTAAGCGTAATTTGTGTAGTACTCTCGAAGCAAAGTGTTTTAGTAGGGGAATCCCCAAACGTGGGCTGGCTGCGCAATCTACGTAGTATACCAGTGACAAGTAGGCCAGGTCGATAGCAGTGAGGCGAGGAATGATTGCTGCTCTATACCGCCTCGCGGAATGATATGTTCAGCTGTGATCAGTTCACAGTGCATCGTCCTGCGATTTGTAACACTATCACATTGTGAAATGTACCATTACAGTTCGTTGCACTTGATGTAATAAACATTAAAGCAAGTTTGTTTGGAGACTCTGACTCATTGTGTGTTCGATGCTTGATGCAATAATAAACTAAATAAATGATAGAGATGTAAATGCGCATTTATGCGCGATAGTCTATTTAATGTTTTATCTCTGTCTACATCAGCTTCGGCATTTCACCGCCGGCTGACTGATACAATTTAGAAGTACGGGTCTCGTCCAAGAAAACAATTAACAGAGTACCTGGATTAAACATGCCGGTACTGTGTCTACAAGGCCATTGTGCAGAGTGTTCTTGATTTTGCAGACATCTGAAGGAACCAGAGAGAATGGTGAATTACCTATTTGTGCTAATATAGGGCAGTGGCTTGCGTGTCCGCCTGCAAGGATCAGTCTCGGTTCGATTTCCATTTGTCATAATTTTGTAATTTTTCGTCTCTTCGGCGTGTATTTAAAATACCAATACACTCAGAAATATATACTGCCGGGCAAAAGAAACGATACCAAATGATTTCAGTTATTTTCCTGTACGTCTTTCTGTCATAGCTGATCAAAAGGATGATAGGATTTCCACGAGTGTAATTTGATTAACATCATATCGTTGATAGAACTTCATAATCTTGAAGGGATATCTCTTGCATATCCAACGCAATTGTGAATTTATTCAGTAGTCTCTCAAAATCCTGGCATCGTTTCTTTTGCCCGGCAGTTTATTTAGATTAAACAATCGCTCTCTTTAACATAAGTAATCTTGAGAAGAAGAGGTTTATAATTACGATTCATCAGATAATTACATTTTTCAGTGGTATGATACATTGCAGTAATATACGGGTAAAAAAACGTGACGGCAAGCAAACAAAGACTTCAAGTAATAAATTTTATAGATGTTAAACTTTATAAATAAGTAGTTCAAAGTATAACTAAAATTTGCATGGAAAGCAAAACTTTTAAGACCAAGTATAAGTTTCACACATTCGTTTAACTGCAAGAGAACTGTAACGCTAACCAGATCGTACAACAGTTACTGTCTCTGCAGTAAAACGTCGACATGTCAGTTCACACTGAATGGCAAACACATTAAACGAAACTGCATCCATTGAAACACTACACCCAGGACTTTATCAACGAAGAACAGTTTTATGAATTGCAAAACTGAGTCATTCTTATTAATTATCATAAACTGCATTTATGAAAGGCAAACATGATCTTCCTCATTAATGCAAACTGAATTTTAATAATGTTGCAATTTTGAAGTTAGGCGTTTCATATACGGTTGTGTAATTGCAGTCAAGCAGACCATAACAGCATCTTTATTAACAAACTGGAACCCCTTCATAATTCAAAATTAGTTGTACAAAGAACAGTGTCATGCGAAACGATATATGCCGGAAGTCATTTATTTTTAGGAAAGTTTTGATCTACTAACTTCCAAAAGACTGTCGATTCATTGTGGTTAAAATTCCCCTGCGAGTCCGACGAATGAGGTCGACACAGTACACGGGGCAGTGAAAGTATTGTGTGCTCGTCCTCCCCGGAAAGTGGTATTGTTTGTGAGACACGATAGGAAGACATAAAGAACGCTCGGCTGAAATATAGATCACCTATTCAAATAGGAAGTTATGAAATGTTGGTTGGAAAGTTGTGGTCATATTTCAAAGGTGTCAGGTACGTTTTGTACTTCCGTAATTCCCCACTGGCACGCGTGATTACGGAACCAGTCATTCACGAATTATTCTCACTGCCTTTGCATTAGTTGATCACGTGGTATGTACGTTCTCGCGCCACAAGTACACTTCCTACTTGATAATCAGTAGCGATCAGTGTTTGCGATCGGTTCGGGTAGTGGTTTGTCAGTGTATCATGTGGTCCTTCTTCCGCCATTAAAAATATTTCAGGGTTTTCTTGACTTTTCTTGTCTTCTACTTATTATAAATAACGAACAGGGATTAATTATTTCATTTACAGCAGCACAGGGTATTTGGAGCGTTCGACACCGTCACGTTAAAACCGATATGGCTTTTGGTGTGTATTGCTTTTGCATTGTATCTGCAAGCCTGGTAACTTTGGTGAGGTCTGTGCCTTTAAATCTTAAAGGCGGTCACAAGGTGCGAACACGACGCCAGTCAACCGCCTGCAAAATACCGGATAACATCGGCGATTTGTTCGAGAGTCTTAACTCAAACTTTAACTCGGCCACCTTCCTACAGTTTAGTGAACACGGCGAGGGCCCACAGTATATGCATACGGAACTGAATAATCATTTAGTACATGACACTAATTATTTGTACAACCGATCTTGCCCGACTTCACCCGTCGAGGATCCGAATGCTCCGATGTCTGTGACGTCACTGTGTCCCTGGTTTTACGAAACTGAAAACCTAGGCAGTGGTTACTTTCCAGCGATTATACCTCAAGCCAGATGCAAATGTAAAAATTGCATTCAGAACAACCTGAGAGAATGTAAGAGGATTTCTACCTGGATTCGTGTCCTCAAAGAAACGGATTGTATCGACGGTTTCCGAAAGTACAGCCCGGAGTTGCGGAAACATGATGTGGGTTGTATATGTGTGTCACCTAATTTCGTGCTACCACAAACCACAACAGAAAACATGTGCGGCGATTTTCCTTGCGCTGGAAAGTAGGACTCTTTGATATTAACTTTTCCAGATTGAGATTACGTTGTTTTATGTTTAACGCTGTTGAAATGTGTTTTATGTGTATGTTGTTTGCCGTCTTACTGGACATTCCGACATACTGGACTCAAACTATTTGTGCTCATATCTGTATAGAAGTATGTGTGTCAATATGTGTTACTTTTTAAACATAAAGACGGCTTGTTTTTTATGTCGTGTTTTCAATTGTCTCTCAGCAGCTGCACATCATACTTTTCGAATGTATTGAGTTCATTATAGTTTAACAAGGCAAGGGTACTCTTAGTAGCAGAACGCAAACGTCGGAATCCCATTGTGGATCGCGCTTCTTTTATCTCTAATGGGACACGCTGAACTCATAATATAGATGACCTTATATGACATATCGATAGCCAATGAAAATGGCTTCATTTGAGTTCGGCGTTACGGCGTAAAACAGTAATTACTGAGCACATGCATGAAAACATGCGCGCTTTGTTGTTCTCAGATACGAGAGTGGGGCGCGGGATGGCCCAGTGGTTAGCGCGTCAGCCCAGCCATGGCGGTTGTGGTTCGAGTCCCGCCCAGGCACTTCTCTGTCAGCCCGGAGAGGCAGAAGCCCGACACCGACTTGATATTGGTGAATCCGTGGTGATGTGGCTGAAAGATTGCCGGAAACTACGTAAAACTCCAAATCACTCTCTCACTCCGATACGAGATCACCGATTTCATAATGTGTCTTATAATTCTTCTCTGGGTATATGAATATGGATTTTTGTTATATTTCTGGCCAACCGATTGCTGAGGCAGCCGGTGTACTTAATTTATACTGACACCTCGGAGCGCGAATTTAGTCACAGTGTCCCACGGGAGGCAAGAGGAGCGTGACAGAACGTGTTCCTTCACTGGAACACTGAAGGGTGTTTGGGACCCTTTTCTTTCCACGTAACACCACGTCACAACTCCAAAGCCCCACGGACTTTGAAATAGAAAGACATTTGAAGGCAAATATTCCCATTTTATTTGTATTAGGATGCACAGAAATTCAGGAAATTCAGAAATTCTGTTGCATCAGTCCGGGTCACATCCCCATATGTTGCTGGTCTTCTTTCGTTGAATGGTGTCGATCACGTAAAGTATACTGCAGGATGATAACATGTTCTGAGTGGGGGAATTGATGCGGTGAAACCGGCAGGCTGGTTGAGATACTATTTCAATTTGCTAGTCTTTTTTTAACACTGCTTATCAGAATGTAAAATGCTGGATGACACACGTTTCGATTGAAGCTCTAAGTGGATCGATGCGGTGTCATAATGGAAACGTACACACTGACGAACCAATGGTGATCAGACAAAACGTCAAATGATCTCATCCAGGACTCGAACACGAGGACTTTCGAAGAGGGATGTTCCAGCACCGATTTATCTTGCTATCATTACAATACATTAAGACCTGTGCGGTCGAGGACGAAAACACATGTGTATGAAACACTGAAAAGGGTCAAACCTATAAAACGCTAATGATAATTTGACGAAGATTTGGCAATTACACTGGAGCTAGCTGTTGATCGCCTTAACCAGTTGCAGTCCTTCGAAGGCAGTTACCAAAACAGAGTACCAAAAGACAAACAGTTCTAAACATGAATTAACATTTCTACTTGACTGAAGAGGCAGCTGCCTACTCTACCTCAGCTTGGTAGTTTGATAGTTTGGTGCAGGCAATGTATGCCTTCAGTCAACACAAAGGTTATGTATTTCAGTTAATATAGTCACGTCAGGTCATTTTATTTAGGCCAAAGGCCAAAAAAACATCATGACATTCTAGCATTTACATGCATGGGCAGAAACATACAACATAATTGTATATAATCAGGAGTATTAGCCTAAGATTATTTGAATAGATAACTGTGCTACAATATACAGTAAACTGAATTAATCATTAGCATAAACCCTCATTATGTGATAAACACATTTTGCTACGCTTAATACAATTTCAGTTCGTTTATCATTCATTAACTTTTTAAATTTAAACATACTTGGATGTGTATACAATGTAGTAATATTCCGGTAAATACAATTTTCTAAGATTTTCAAATGTGGGACAAAGGATAAGATCATGATACTCGTCTTCAATGTCATTGCAGACTCTACATTTACGATTATCAAATGGTATTTTTGGTTGGGTCCATCTACCTCGCTCTATCAAAAATCGGTGTGAACTTAATCTAAAACGTGTCAAGGCAATTCTATATTTAACAGCATCTACACAATGCAAATATTGTTCAAAACATAAATTTTCTTTGATATGCAAGTACATTCGCGTTTCAGAAAGACTGTCTAAATTATATTTCTACTTCTCAATATAGATATCATTAATTCTCTGCTTAAACTCATTTAGAAATCCAGATACATTTGGCACAAACTGTGATTCCCAAAGATAACCAAATCCATGACTATAGAAAACCAGGGAGTCTCTACACACAGGGAGAGGAAACTAATGAGTTTGTGTGTAGAAACTCCCTGATAAAACGTGTCTTAACAGAGTTACCCAACTTTCAGTGTGAGGACATGTCAATGACATATAAACAAGAAATAAATAGACCTGATAAATGTATCTATTTTGGTTACAGCTGATAAGTTTTAACCAATATTTTACTAATCTAACAAGTCTCACTGTAATGAGTGGCAATACACCAAGTTCACCATAGACAAAGGCTGATGGTGTAGAAGGTTTAACTCTTAAAATATATTTCATAAATCGAAGATGTACTCGCTCAACAGTTGGAGCTGCTCTAAAACCCCAAACCTCGCTCCCATAACAGAGTATAGGTAAAACCATGGATTTAAAAAGGTCATACTGTGTATTAACTGTACAAAAATCGTTGGAATTGAATATCTTATAGAGAGCAGCCATTGCTTCAATGCCTTGTTCGGACAGAGTTTTCTGACAACTTGGTGAGGGTGATAATAATAATTAGAATGAGTGTATTACTCTTAAAATGTTCATATAAGACATTTAAGTTTATATTCAAAATGCGTATAAATGTTGCATGTTGACAAATCAATTATAATTATATATTCGAAATGTATAACGTTTAAATATATGTACATATTAAATATAACCATAAATATTTTGTGAATATATTTTGATATTTGTCACTGTGTGTTGCATCTCCAATACCGAACAAAAACTAAAAAACCTTTTAAGTCGGTCTGACTAAAACATCGATACCTCAATTACATTGCGGCGAAATCCTACTGCAAATAATGGACGATTAACTACAGTTTATTCGCCCATTTTATTGACGCCATCTCTTTATGGGTACTTTATGGGTAACGGTGAAAATCTACGGACAATTCAGTGTAATGATCGATGGATATACATGTATATATCTTTTGTTGTCTCTGTTAATTTGTATCCAAATAGTGTCACGTTTTCGTTTCGTCTAATTGTGACCGTTTCGTCCAATCGCATGCCATCGTTATGGCACATCACCGTTTTAGCTAGTTCCATATTTGCTCACATTCTTCCAAATGCAATGCGCAATCTATTTTTAGCGTTTGACAACGACGGCAACGCCCTTTTCTTTATCGCCTCAATTAGTGTGAAATATTTGCGTAAAAAATCGGGAAAAAATACAGCACGGCATTATATTACTAGATGAACAGAAAGACAAACTCTGAACATAGATTGGCGTACCGGCATCTCTGATCATGTTCCTTTAAATAAAGATACATACTTCACCAAAACTGATTCAAACTACATATTCTGTTAAAGAAAAGTTTAACTTACCTGAACTATAAAAGTATCTCAGAGATGGCGGTGGTTATCTGAACGTTTTCATTAACATGTTTAATGATTCTCTTCAGTACGTCTTTTGTAAACCTAAAAACTATTGAGAACCAGTTTCTCTGTTACTTATGAAACTGCATTTGATTGGTTCACGTGATCTTTGTGTCACAAAACGTAACAATGGAAACATTAATAACATTTGATTGGTGCACGTGACATACGAATGTGAACGGAAACCATTCCGATTGGTTGTAACTTCCAAGTCAATGTAGTATAGTTGGGATTAATTTTTAACTCAACTGGTTAAAACCAGTTACGTTTTTGATATAAGTGAAAAGTCCGGCGTCCGTCTGTCTGTCCGTACGTAAACAATACGACGTCACACCTCGAGTAACCACAAATATTGATGAAACTTAATTAAACATAGTATGCAACATCTTTGTAATGCCAATGATACTAAATTTAGAAACCGAACATGCTTGGGGCAGGAGGTTCTTATAAACAATGAACACGTTTACATTTCATCGCCCAAACTGTTGTTTACCCTCAGGAATAAGCTTATTTTTAAACTACCATGTACAATCTGCAGTGTTCACACCCCTTTGCCAGCACCTATTGTTTTAGGGTAACAGTTATAGAACCGTGATCGTCCATACAACAATGGGGATTAAAGGTGCGGTCACTTTCTAAATACTAGACAGACAGACAGATTTTTATTTAAGTCTCACCTCATAAATGTACATTATAAAATACAGCATCTTATTAAAACATGAGCCACTCCACATGGAGTTATGAGAGACTATATATACTATTTACACATATATACAGATATATATCAAATAGACGTCTTTAACGACGATATAAAATGTCGTTTCTTTTCTTTAAAATATAATAGCAGGTTTTGGCAGCAACATAGCACACATCATGGCTGGACAGTATAAAACATAACTTTTCAATATCAGGTAAAATATCAAAATTTGGACAAGTGTTAAAACATAGATCAAGTAACTGAGATCATTTATTGTGGGACCTCCATGCCATAAAAGAGAAAAAAAATGCATTCCGAACTTTCCGACAAAAATCTTGGGAAACGTTACACTTGCAATTGAATGCACTCAGTTCATATTCGAAAAGCATTCGGAAATCGACGGAACATTCTTCGCTAAACCCTCAGAGAAAAGTTCGGAATGAGGCTGGCAATTTGAGAGTACCCTAGAAAATACATCCTTCAACAATACGGCGTTTATAACTAAGCATGCATGTTTACAATGTATATATTTACAGTTTATTTCATACAAAAGCAAAATGCCACGAATGAAGTATTCCTCCAGTGTGTAGCAAACGAAAGCAAAACTTCGAGCGAGGCTAGTAAAAGACGTAAGCACTTTGCTTACGTTTGCCGCACACGGAAGGAATATTTCATTCAATGCAAAAATTATCAAACACGCTTGATATTTGCGAAAAAGGGCACGAATCAAAACCATCTTACGTACATTCGCCGCACACGAGAGAGAAATGCTTAAGCAAAGTGCCACGAATGAAATTTTGCTCGGCAGATTTCTCCTACCTGGTTGGGAGTGGGAGCGGCGTTACTAGAGGACTAGAGTTAGTTTTTGCAGTTTGCAGCAGTCTTTTCAGTGTTGTCGGGGTAACAATGTTTGGCGTGAAACGCTTGCATCCGGGCGGAGTTTGCAACGGATGCGGATGAAGAAAACCATAAGTTTTCACGGTCTTTATATGACAAGTACATGTAAATACATGTATGTATATCAGTGTTTATGACAATGAATTCACGTAGGCGTTTTCAGGGGACCATTATGGCAAGACCATAGTATTTACGCATTTAGGGTGGCTACTTTGCAAGGAAATGTGATCCCAAATACAACAAATACTGATGTGCCTTTCGGGTTTAACAATGTCATTATATTCACTCATAATCATCAGTTATGAAATATACTGATGGAAATAAATAAGGGAACAAAGGTGCATGTAAGGTGTTATGTTTTACTGACAATATAAGTTGTCTACCGATCTCGATGGCTAAATGGTGTGATGTACCCTGTGTGAAAGTTCACACAGGGTACATCACACCATTTACCCCGAGGGATCGGTAGACAACGTTTTTATCTCATCGTTATGTTTATATTGTGTGTACCCTGGCCAAGTCCACCTCGGACAAGTCGCTGTCAACAGTACGTCCATTTGCCTTACTTCTGACGTCATCTGCCGAACTCTGTCAACTGTCAAACAAACGACTGTCTAGAGCAGACGACGGGAAAAACAGCAACGGATTCGGTCGTTTAAAAAACGTTCGGAAAAGAGTCGTTTAGTTGTATCGATACCATTATAACTAGTCTCACGTAAAGAGGTTCCGATTGCAAATAATATTATGGTCTATAGTTCGGCAAGAATCAGGCGGGGTATATGAAAATAATCTACCATGTGATTTTGGCTAGGAGGTATATATGGTAAAAAACCAGACTCAGGCTGACCAATCAGAAACGAGTATTATGACATAAAATGAGATAAGACCTCATATGTATCTTCGATCCCTGACTTATTTCTATCAGTATACATTCCGAATACATTTACCCTAGAGATGTGATGGTTTACTTTGCAAGGGCAATATTTCAGCCATAACACAACGTGATGTGCAAGGTGCACATGGAGCGAAAAGACAGTTCATAAAAGGGATCGATAGAAAGAAAAGTGAAAGCAAAAGATCTCCATTTTAATCGCCCTGTACAACAAGCATTGGGTTACTGAGGCCCTATTGTAACTAAGTGACCCAAAGTGGTCTTATTGTTTGAACTTCTATAAGCTGCTTCAGTTAATTTTCTTATGTGTTTCTTTATCTGCTCTTATATAACTTCAGTACTTTTTAATAGAAATCAATATTTTAAATCACATAGAATGTCAAACAATACATGTCTAAATTTGTAATTAGAGATAAATAACAGTTTACAAAGAGTTCCTGAAGCAATATATACCTATAATACAAAAGGTAATTCAGATGTGACTTTTGTTTTATTCTTCGGAACATTGGAGTAAGAGGCATCCTCGAAATCCAGGCTATAATTAACTACTGTCTCCATCCGTCAAATACCCTGTCCTATTCAAGATGATCGTTTCGAGGCAAGCGGTTTGACCAATCAGTTAAGCTTCTATAGCAAAAGCTGGCGTTCAATCATGTGGCGCGTCTCTCCCAACACTCTGTGAAGTAAAGACGTTATGAGTTTTAATTAATCAAGAGTTACTTCTCGTACAGTTATGTGACATTTTATTGAATGTCTATATTTAGCATTTTGGGACTTTCCATTCT
>JAUELE010244260.1:0-11197 GCA_031471655.1 Diodora aspera | reverse complement strand
ACTTGTGATGCCACATTCTCTGAGACTAGTGTTGTGTTTCACTTTAAGAACATTTGACACTTGAATTTCAACCTTGACAATCAGTCTTGCCAAGTTTAATCTTTCCCTTAAAAGCCCAAACATAGAAAAACAGAAATATAAAATATGCCATTTTGCAAAAAAAAAGTATGTTATGGTCCACTAAGTGCTGTAGAAATGCATTTTGTTCATTTCAGGAAGGTGGACCGAAATGGGGTTGGCATCATATCTGATGCCACGGGCGTTAAAGGTGCTGAACTTCAATGTATCTAAAAATAACCAAAATAATATTTTTTTAAATAAAACTTCAAATTTATTTTTCCACTTTACAGGTATGAATACCAACTGTAAATTTGAACATTAACACACTTAACATGAAATTTCCAAAAGCACTGGAACGAGTTGTGTCCACATAGTTGTAATCCACAAATGTTTTCGAGAAATCAAGTTTATTTGTGAAAACCAAGAAACAATTCCTGTCTTTGTTGAGGCATAGATGGGCATTGCACCTGATGCATTTGATGAAAGTAAATGCAGGTTTGCTCTTAGAGCAAACCCTGCATCTTCAACAATTATTTCGACTTGTGCAGATGCTGGAAGCTCTGGCAATTTGATTTTACCACAAAACTGCGTTAACGGGTGGCAAAAATGGACAACTTCTCCATCTATAATCTTGGCTGGGTGTCAACAATTCCTTAGATATAGCCCCCCAAAAGCACATCATCCTCTGGATCCCATTCACTGGCTACATCATCATTAAACTGAGCATTGTCATCATTCTCCTGCCCATCCTCATCACTAGCATCTGACTGTTCCCCAGATTCAGGAACGCATTCTTCATCTGTATCATGTTCACTCTCAAATCCTTCACATTCACTGTTATTTCCATCCAAGATGTCAAGAACATTCTCTACAGTAAGTTTATTTTGTCGAGACATTCCCAAGTTTGAACCAATGAAACTGAAAATAATAAGAGCAAAAAACATTATCATTTTAACTTTTTGCATTTATTAAGCCATGGAAAATTTAAACATACATTCTTATATGTTATCAGTTTTAATTTAAATACCGGTAATGAAATTAAGAGTCCATTCTTAATTTATGAAATTACATAAATTATTCAGAAATATCATTATATTTTTATAAACCTCAAAAGCCTGTGGTATCAATTCTGATACCACAGTTTAAACTGTTTTGTATAACTCAACTAAAGTCGTTATTTATATTCAAGTTACGTCCATATGTTCAGCAAAGTACATATTTTACATATCACATGGCAACATATCTCAATACTTACTTTTAGTGTAAATTCTGCCCTTTGGAAATTTCTTGACAACTCACCTTCAGGAATGGCACATGGCAAGCATTTTACGATTGGAGTTAATTCCCCTTACTGATAGATGGAAGCACAACTAGGTATCTTATCTGATACAATAAACTTTAAAGGTGTA
The DNA here is from genome assembly GCA_031471655.1 of Diodora aspera. Taxonomy (NCBI): domain Eukaryota; kingdom Metazoa; phylum Mollusca; class Gastropoda; order Lepetellida; family Fissurellidae; genus Diodora; species Diodora aspera. Next base: position 9,728 of record JAUELE010244260.1, on the reverse strand, counting down.
AGAGACTTGGGGTCTTGGGTTATTTTCCAGATGTTACTCGCAAAATATGGTATCATACATGATACCAGGAGCGCTCAAGGGTATGTCTCAACGTATGTTTAGAGCGTTTGGACAAATAAGGTTTCTAATATATTTATCCACGGTGACCTTTCTTTTGTGGTTCAGTATAGAAAACGTACACCCTATTTGCATGCACGAAAATTACCTACGGTAAAACTTCTAAAATTTCAAAGGTGTTATTTCTGTCAAGATAATCAATGTATTTTACATCTAAAAATTCAATTTTTTTTCAAAAATCTGAATACCTAATTTCTAAAAATTTCAATTTTTACAAAAATCCGAAATCTGAATTTCTAAAAATGGAGATTGTTACCTTCAGCAGGTTGTAAAATTTCGAATTTTCACTTACGTTTTTCCTTTGAAATTTTAGAAGTTTTACTGTATATGTCACATGCAATTTTGTACTTGTGTAAATGTATACACAAGAGTCAATGTATAATTGCTATGCGTTCACTTGACACTTTAGCAGGGTGTGTAAACAACAGTCAGGTTGAGAGTCTCATTGTTCCTCAACTGAAAAGAACAAGTGATGACCTTGGTGAAATCATCAGAAGGAATTACACAAAATCAGGTCTCAAATTTTGGTAATTTAAAAGTGTAATTTTAAGTAAAACGTGTTATTTTTGTTTCTTTTCCAAAGCTAATTTCGCTTCGTGAGAGTAGCTTGGGGTGGGGTGACATCATCAATTGACATAGACATCAACATCTCAGTCTTTAGAAACGTAGGAACATTAGGTCTTTATGAGCGACCGATATCACAACCTACAATTTGGTAACGACATCTTTCTGCTGCACACCTTGTTTCTGGTTGTCTTTTCGTCATACAGCATCAGGCTGCAGCTAATCCCCTTTTCATCATGAAAACCTTATCATCTAATGTTATGACCTCAAATTAATACTAGAAACGTGAGGGATACTGGTGATCTAGGCATATATCTTCTGATTCATTTTAATATTGACCAATTGAAATGATAATATGATCATATCTGCCGAGGAGTAGGTGATCAGATCTAATGGTTGGTGTGATTAGTTGGTGATCTACTAGGACGTTAAAGAGGCCGGGGCAAATCAGAATTTTGCAGCCAACATTACTCCTGAAAGACCACCTCTGTTGGAATGACAAGCATCAAGTCTCCAAGGCATGCTTCTGATCAGTCAACTACAGCAGCTCAACTAATTCTGTTCCACTCATCAGTGAGAGAAACATCAAGCTCGGTCATGGGTTTTCATGTCAGAATATTGTTGCCCAACCACTGCATGTTTCTCAGCCTCTCATCAGCAGCTTGTGAGATCATCAAATAATGTTGTTGATCAACCCCCTCTGGATGCCCAAGGGCAACAACTCTAGCAGATTGGTCAGAATGATGCCATTGAGAAATCGATTTCAAACTACTGATCTGATTGTGGATCATTTGTATTCCTAACATTTGAAACAATGAGTTTAACAAATTATGCATATGTAATAAACAAACACAATTTTGGTCATACCATGATGTTTATTAGTGTCTCATTAGGCATACAGATTCACCTACAGGAATGTAAAGGAGACATACAAATGTCATACAATCAGACACTTCAAACAAAGTATCATAAACTACCATGAAGACATGTAACTGAAGTAAATACAATTATCCAAATCATGTTTCATATTTTAGTCATCAAGAAAATTCTATAATCAGATGTAATTCTTTTGAAATTTTTCTATATTAACAAAAACGCTTTTACATGACACAATTCTAAAGTAAATCCAGAAATTTCAAAAACAAAATAATCTCTTGTGCCAACAGCAATCACATAAGTCAGATCCAAATTATAATAACATCTTCAGTTATTCATTGAACACAAAATTAGCAGTATGAACTTAATGAAATTAATCTAAGTTTGCAATCAAACCAGGGAATTTGAAAGTATACTGAAAATGCTACTTGATTCTGGGAGGACGTATGTTCACAAAACAAGCCTTTCTGTAACCTTTTTTTCACAAAAATATTTGTCTGCATTTAACCCATAACTATCAATTGGTAAAATATACATAATATCAAAGTATGTACAATTTTCCAAGTTGAAATCAATAACTTGAATATCACGCTGCTTACTTCTTAACAACATACAAACAAAGGAACAACATGAAACTTGCGTTCAGCACAAACCAATGAAGATTAACCGTGGACGGTCTAGCACTATACAAATAAATTCTACTTTTACAATGTCATAAATTCAGTGAGTAGGAATATATAAGCTCAAGCAATTAGTATAAGTAATAAAAATAGAAGTAATGAGCGATTCTGTAAGTTTTTATCAATATTAGAGCACTACCAGAATCTTTTACAGCTGATTTCAGGACTTGACTAAAGTTACCGACCAAAACAAGATTTTGCTTTTAGTCCAGATTTCGAATCCTTCAATGTTGCCTACAATGTATTTATTCCATCTACGGGTACATTACAGCCATCATTTACGTCACCTCGAGGCCAGCATTATATCTCTGGCTGAACGAAGAGTTATCCTGATGAGATTCCAACCCACGATCACAAAAAATGCTTGTTTTCACTGACCCACAGCTCTGTTCAAATCAGAACATCCAACGGTAACCTGATCCAATGAGCATCATGACATAATACCTGCCCCTATACTTTGAATATAACTATATAATGGATACAGATGTAAGTACATACTACAACACAAATAATTCCAAGGTTTTCAATATTTTTACATCTTGATTTAACACAAGCTTGTTGTGTCAAACACGGGAAGGTGCAAACTCTATATTTACTTGTGTGTGTAAGTATTTTAAGTATCTAAGCATGACAAAAGCAACTAAATACACAGCAGACATAACAGAAAATACATGTACATGGAAAACAGTAAAGAATCTGAGGATGGCAAATTCATCAATTTGGAATGAACTTCACAAATTTGTCAAATTTTTCAAATACTGCATTGTCCAGTGTTTCCTCATCTCTGTAAGTTTATCACAATTTCAATCTTGTATGACAAATACTCTGTAGCACTTTGATGCTGTTAGTAACAAAAACAAGTAACAGTTATGTTAGGTTGCTTTAGCGTGTAACATATGGGTGAGTGATATAAGATTTAATGTGATGTCAGTTCAGCTACATCACTAACATTCAAGAGCATCAAATCTGGGCTGAACAACACTGACTGACCACCAGGTGACTGTGGCAGGATTTAAACACATAATAAACTAAGATTATCGCACTGATATTGTCAACACATCATAACCACATGCCAATTGAATCATTTCTCAATTGTTCAGAGTATCGCTCGACTGTGATTGATTTTTTTTGCTATTAAAAAGTATATTCCTCTTGCCCACTGCAGTAACCATGGTAACCAAGGTCACACCTCAAACCAAGGAGAACATCTGTGACCAGAGATATGTCATTAGCTTCTAAAACTATATCACACGGTCCAATTATCTCTACTGTTTTCAGGGGTCGGTATAACAGGTAATCTGCTCACAAGCTGGTTATCAGTTAAACAGCCCAAGGGGCACAAGTTCCATGCAAGAGCTTTGGATAGTATGTATGAAATAATTGGTTGTGTGATCTTTTATGTGGTTTCGACAATCTTTCAGCCACATCACCATGGTGTCACCACTGTTACGTCAGAGTGAGGCTCCGGGTTGAAAGAGAGGTACCTAGGCGGGATTCGAACCACGATTGCCATGGCTGGCAGATCAGTGGGCCGAGACGCTAACCACTGCCTCATACCATGCCCCTAAATGAAATGTTACCAAGCCCTTGTTGGAGTAGATATAACTTTTCACTTGCACTTGAAGGTTTTATCAACCACTGACCTCAGGAGCATCGTAACATACCAATGAGAGAGCTTGTAAATAGATAGTACTTAACATACAGACTGTTCAAGTATCAGTTTTACACTTGAAACTGGGGGGAAATATTTACAAACTTCTACAAGTATTGATTATAACTCTTGAAAATAGAATGAAGATAACTTACTGTAACATCTAATGCAATCTCAAAAAAGTATTTCACAAGGTAAAACAAAAACATCCATAAACATTAGCAATCAGCATAACACCAACAGAACACAGATTGATTATCGAATGGTTGCAATCTAAAATGAAATTACCCAATCAGATTTAACTATGTTCTGATTAGACACAACACCCGTGTCTGTTGCATAGAGTACATAATTCACAACTGGCAAGATGTTCGTATATTGAACATGCTTCATCATTTTACAAGAAATTTCCTTGATACAGTCGAACCTCGTTTATCCCAACACTTTCGTTTTTATAAAAATTCGTTCGGATGAACAAATTTTCGGATATCTCGCGTAAACGAAAGACAGAACAATTTGTTTAAACGTTTAATAAATACAACTGACAACTAATACATAAACAAACAGCAGAAAGTCCAATCTATTTTCCAAAGAAATCAGCAAGTGTTCTTTGTTTCTTGTTCGAAGAAACGCAGTTTACCAGATCCACGATCTTCAACATATCACTCAGATGTTTCTCGTCACCTCTGTTTTCAAAAAATGTCAAATTGCGTGTGCATGTTGGCGTGCTTGATGGTACGTGACTGAAAATGGTACATCATTACATGTATCACTAATGCCATCGTCCGAGTCTGATTCATGCACCTGACTCTCACTTACCAGGTTCAAAATGTCAGTGTCAGTTAGAATTTCACTAGTGTCTTCTGCGTCGTCTGCTATCACATATTCATCAGCTGAGCGTACATGTACCTCGTCTTCTGATGTAAATGACATCAGCAAAGCACGCAAATCGAAAAGAACCATATCTTATTCGTCGTCACTGCACACATCACTTCTTAGAAAAATGTCCACATGATTAAAACAGTTTTTGGTTTTTTTATCGTTTTTGGTTTAACATTGTCCCAAGCCATGGCCTGTCTGTCACGTTGACAGTTTGTGCCTCGCCAGTGTCGATACACTCCATGGTGTTTTACAAGATCTTTTCTGTAATGGGACTTAAAAGTTCTATAGAACCCAGCATCCATCGGTTGTATGTGTGAAGTAGTGTTCGGGGGCAGAAAATGCAAGGTCACCTTTGTTGTTTTCACGCTTTCACTGTGATGACTGGCCGCATTATCTAACAGTAAATTCATTATCAAACTGCAAAGATATATACACAAATGAAGTTAGCAAATAAAGTTAAGGCGGAACAGAAGATTGAGAATATGTCTGTACAATCAGAATGAGCTGTGTAGTTTCGTGCATTTCACCTACAGTATTTGTTTCAATTCCCGTTGTGGGACAATGTACCCCTTTTTACGGCAGATTGGGAGTTTTGCAGAACCGCATGTTTGTGAACATATAAACGTATCGCTTAAACGCATCTGTTCTATAAGGTTTCATACGTGGCTCAGAATCGTGATTCTTGTAATATTCATGATTTTCATGTACCCCACGTGACCACTAGTTCCCCTATATATATATCTGTGAGGGCCGGTTTAAGGCGCCGGCCTTGGTCACTGGACGGACAGCACCGCCGTTGTCGTTGCGTGACATTTTCTTACTGAGTTCGAGTCCCTCCATGGCCCTCTCCTGGATCCCGAGGCCAAGCCCTGACCTCTAGGTAAATATGTTTTGCTTTGTTGATTTATTGCGCTTCAGTTGATTCTGTTTAGTTTATATATCAAATAAACTTATCTGTTGAATTTGAAACGCCCTAGTTGTTCTCTCATTTAGTGGTTGGTCCAGTAGAGCCGCTAGCCACCACAACTACATAACTAACTTCGTAAATGAGTGATTCTGAAATCTATAACAGGATGATATACAGCAATGTCTGACAGACAGGCGCATGTTTGCGTTTCGCATCACATGAGATATCATTCTTCAGGTAAGCTTAGACCAAATCAAAATACTCCGATTACGGTTGTGCAACCGGTTTGAGTTTGGATCAATACCCTGGCACTTTTTATCTGATCTAACCTTCAAATTTAATTACATTTCAGTATACCAATGCGATCATAGTTTGAAGTGTACATGACCTGCAAGAAATGTTTTATTATTTTGGTCTTATAAGATGAGGCGAGGTTTGATGAGAAGGATGCCAATATTGTGTTACCGTTATGTGAACTGTGGCTGATCCAGTTCTTGGTTCGAGTCCCTTGTCCACTATCTGAACGGAGAGTCTGTACGTGTTTGTCACTTCGAAATCCAAAGGTACCGAAGACGTTATTATTGTCTGACCAGATAACTGAAACTTTGCGCTTGGATCATCTCCTTCAAGCACTGATATCGTCACGTTGTTGTTGGGAGACGTCGAGTCCAGATCAAGACAGTGTAATTCAATAACACTTGTTCCTGAAATAGATGGGTGAATATGGAACCACGTGAATTGGATTACTCTGGGATACAGCTAGGACGACTCCAGGATGCCGTGAAAGCGGGGAGGGGGGGGGGGGAGCGGCGGAGGAGGTGCTCAATTACATTCGGTAGTGTCACTCTACGAGAGCGAAGTAAAGGAGGGGGATCTGGGCGCTTCCACTAAACAGTTTAAATATAGATTCAAATTGGTGCAGTCTGACGTTTTCCTCGGCGGAGCAAAAATACTGTTCATAAGCCGAATTCGAGTTTCACATGGGGGAGGGGAACTCAAGCTCTCTGACTCCCATCCACCCTTGATTTCTTTGTGACAACCTTTGCAATGAAACTGCTCGTGACGACGACCCCCTCCCTCCTCGCGAGTATCTGCAAGTTGGAGGGAAATCATGTTACATTCATGTTTGGCGTCTGGACGTTTCAACTGGGCCATATATAAGTGCTCCTCGAAACGATGGGCAGTGTATGTTGCACATGCGCAACACTGAATTTGATATTTTAAGACGCTCGGTTATACTAACATATCACAATATTTGAATGAAAATGGAAATAAGTGACAGGATACCTATAGGTGGATCCTCAGTGACAGAAGCTGCATACACATCTTTCTTGCAGTGGGGACTGTTGTCATTGATGTCAATAAGAAGAACGGTGAGAGATGTCTCAGCGCTGTGACCTTCTGAATCGGTCACGGTCAAGGTCAAACTGTCAAAGGTCATCACAGCGCCCTCTGCGTCGGCATCAAGTGTCTGAGCTGTCGTCACTACGCCATTACTCTCATTGATGTCGAAATAAGGACTATGACTACCTGAAATTAGACAGAGACAACTGGGTCATTAACATTATAACATGTACGAGTGACGAGGAGCATGTATTGTGGGAAGTCATGAATCTTTGTTCCTTCTCATCTATGTATATATATCCAGTTGTGTCTCTATAGTTGGTGCCACCTTCCCTGGAGCATACAGATTCCTCAGTGACCCAGCTGATGGTGTTACCCGGTGCGCTCCGTACTCCCCTTGTCAGTGCCGGATTAATCATTAGGCAAATAAGGCACGTGCCGTAGGGCCAGCCAAAAATCAAGGTCCCAAAAAAATGTCTGTTGTTAAATTTAACTTCTGTAATATATCTGTATTTTCAGGCCACCTATCAACATGTGCCTTAGGGCCAGCAGAGCCTTAATCCGGCACTGCCCCTAGTGACACCTGCTGGACAGTGGCGGGGGTAACCTTTAGGCTGAGTAGACTTAAGCCTAGGCGCCAGGAAAGGAAGGGAGCCCGAATGCAAAACAATGGTTTAATTGAGTGTAAAGATGTGTATTTTGGATGATATGTCATTACATTTGCATATATCCTTTTAATATCCATTCAAAGAAGGATGGCGCAGGCGGATACAATATCTCACGTGACACTGTAAATATTGTTCAGACTCTGTCTACAAAACTGACGACTTCTGAAAGCGAAAAAGTCCTAAATAACGGCCAAAAACCATGAAAACCAGAAAACCATGCAAGGTCAGACCATGGTCGTATTGTGCCCTTAGACAAGAGTATTTACTCCACGTGTCGCTGTCTCTGTCAGCCAATCTCAAAATGGACAATGGCGCTCCCCTGTAACGACTACGGTAGGCAAATATAACTTCCGGAGAAGTCGAAATGTCCGGAATGGCATTCTCAGACCAATTAATTTAATTTCGGGAGATTGGAAAGGTTCACGCACGTGTAACTCATGAGACCCGTGACTAAATGACCTAATCTAACATGATTAACCCACCACGTGCATTATAAGCAGATAAACGCAGGACTATTAAAACAATTTAAAAGTATGACGGGGAGCACACGAAGTGAAACTTCTGGTGGAAAACAAATTCGAAAACAAATTTTATATGGAATTATATGCGCTCGTAAAATATACGCGATCGTGTTCTTGCCGGTAACTCCCCTTAGGCTCCGATAAATCCCTCCTCAATGACTCAAATGATTCCTCTATCATTTTCCAATGTTCTACACGTATTCTCTCTTAATGAACAATACAGAACACACATGACAGGATATTATTGAGACAGGTTCGTGTTGGTGCAAACTCCATTGTTAATGTTTTGAGTAATACCCTCAACTCGGAGAGACAGTAAAGGGGCACACTAAAGGTAATGGATTTCAAAACATTGCTTTAGTAATGTAATAATACGTCATTTACGGTTTAAAAATTTCAGCAAACCCTCAACACGTTCGAATCTGTTATAAAATGATTCAACAATCTATAGCACTAAAGGGCTAAAAGTCAGCATATCATAGTTTACGATCCCTTTTTTACCTGTGAGGTAATCTCGGGGTCGATAATAGACTAGCACATTGCAGCAACCACTTAAAGTTACGTTACACATTCATTTCACTAATCTTAGCCACAGTCTGTCCATTCAGGAAGGAGAAAATTGATGTGTTTTTCTACAATAAGACAATACAGCTGCTGTCTAATCAATTAACCGGACGAGTCGTCTTGACTGATAATTGAGCCCAGTGTGACACGCACTCACTCCAGTTGAGAAACTCTAACAGGAAATAGTCTGAGTGTTTGACACACACTGATTGATGTGCGATTAATTTTATTATTTTGTTTGAAAACTATGCAGACTTTTTGTAGATTTTTAAAACTACCTGGATATTAAAAGTTACGCATGTTGAAAAAAAAATACTTTTCTGACTTTGTCTGTGTGTATATGTCCTACTCTGTGTAGTAGTTGAAAATATGGTTCAATAGATGTTCCAGACCTGATAGAGAGTAGTATAGAATGTCTCCTCTATCGGTATCACTCGCAGACAGTTGGAATGGTACGACAGTCCCCTTAGCCATCCCCTCCTCAATGCTTGCAGTCGTGGAGCCATTTATGACCGGAACTTCGTCGTTTGCATCCACTATGATAACTTGAAGGCTCACATCAGTTGAAAGAGTTTCATCGCTTGCCCTACAGGCAAAAAGGGGGCAGATATGAAATCAGTTTTGAGGCCCGCAATTTTGGACAAAATTTGACATGAATTTTGTTGTCCATAAACCAGGACAAAATGTTAATGATTTCTAGATCCACAGTCAAGGACAAAATAGGATATGATTTTAGGTCGACAGTCAAGGACAAAATAGGATATGATGTTTAGGTCCACAGTCAAGGACAAAATAACATATGAATTTAGGTCCACAGTCAAGGACAAAATAGGATATGATGTTTAGGTCCACAGTCAAGGACAAAATAACATATGAATTTAGGTCGACAGTCAAGGACAAAATAGGATATGATGTTTAGGTCCACAGTCAAGGACAAAATAACATATGAATTTA
>JAUELE010244238.1:0-11198 GCA_031471655.1 Diodora aspera | reverse complement strand
CTCCGAGGATGCCGATACGCCTATGGTGGTGACAATAATACTTAGCATGATATACTTGTAACAAGGCAAACATGTAAGTTAGAAAATAAAATAATTATAACGTCACTACATGTTAAATGCGGTTAACGTTTTAAAATTGCGTGAGCTTTATTTTGCTTATATCCAAATTACATTAGTAGTTTTGCATGGGCGGTAGAAGAGAGGGTGGGGCTCAAATTCCCCACCTTTTTACGGACTCGTTGCTGATCCCCACCCAGCACACACTTTTGGGTAACAAAAACGTGGGATTTGTTTGTTTCGTGACTTTTATAGTTTGCATTTCAGACTTTTATAGGTTCTGTAACAAACCCTTAACGCTCCTGCCCCACTCAACTCTGACATCGCTTCCGCTATCACTGTTTTAGACCAAAGAAACCACTGCAAACTTGCTCGGTTGCAATAACACTGTTTCTATCATTCTGAGAAGCCAATTCCCCCAGTAAAAGACTCGATCGGAAAACCAAAGTAGGTTTGCCTTGCTTGAAAACAAGATGTTTCAACATGTGGGAGGATTACAATCATTCCTCAACCTTCAACGTTATCTAATTAATATGCAAATGACATGCTGTTCCATAACGAGGCTACGTGACAAATCTGTGCTTAAAAGTGTCACTTTGCTAGATGAATATGTAAAACACATAGCAGAGAACGGCAGTTAGCGATAATTTCCACGACTCAATCCAACCTGTTTTTCCAGGGAAATACCTCCTGTAATTCCAGCGGAGTCAACGACAACCCACGTTAACAAAGCGTTATGCAAATGAGACGGTGTTTTCGTAGGTTATAAATGTCCTTCCGATGGAGACCTCCCTGCCCACGACGTTACGTTTTGTCCTCAAAATATATTATTATCCACAGCGTTTAATTTTAAACTTGAACGTAACCTGTATTTAATACCACGGACTCGAAGTTTCTCGTGAATATGCATATTCTAAACACCATTTTGTCACGTAAATCTACGTTGAATTAACGTTACCAACAAAGTACAAGACAGGCAGTAGAGAAATGATTGCGGCTAAAGTGTCTTTCCTGAACTACTTTCGACTCGAAATATGGTGTTTTATACAAGTGATTTGCGCATATATGTTAAAAGACTACGATCATGAATGATAGACAGGGATAGGTGTACCGCCCACTTAAGTGAAACGATGCAGCAATGAAGAACACTGTTCGATGCGGTATATATGTATTTTAAATGTGTTAAATAGTCCGGCTCTATTTCTCTATTTCAAAGCTGAAAAACCTGACTTCAAGATTATTAAGGCATATTTAAACAAACGGCTATTAACACAGAAATATTATAAAATAATAATTAGTCTATGAAACATTTCATTTTATTTTCCTTGTATGTTCTTTCAGGAGACTGGCTTCTATGGAATAATCTTGCCTAGACTTTTTTTTATTTTAAGGTAAACTGACTGAAGGCTTTATATGCTTAGACAGCCATAGAGCAGGACTAACAGAAAGACTGAATACATTGACGGCATGGAAATGGCTAGACTGATTGCAGTCTCTAAAATTTATTTATTTTCCACCTTTTGGTATTTGACGGTATGGTCATGGCTAGACGTTTTTGTAATTGTTTAGTATTTATTGAACAGAACCTTGTGTATCCTTAAACGAATTTGCTATCAATAGACTTGCAATTTTTATAGACTCGCCAAGTCGCCGCAGTAAAACAATCACAGGGCCTGTCAGATAGACTTGATCACGACCTGTGAGATGGGTTCGAATCCGGCGCAGGTAACCCGGTCCTGCGCCGGATTCGAGGGTTTTCTTGACATTGATATTTGTGCATAAAAAGCAAATGGCGATTAAATATAATTATTATAATCATACCAAGACCCGCTTAAAGCTTATCGTCAAAATCGTGAGTGACAAAAACAAGATGACTGACAAAAGGGGAGAAGGGGACAAACGGCGAGATTCATTTCAGAGGACTGAACATACTCCTGCATATGGGCTCTTTTCACTGCGTGTTGACCACTGGTCAAGGGAGAACGTGGACTCAAGAAAGCCTCCATACTTGCCACTGACTGATCATTTTATGTAGGGGGGGTTGTTTGTTTGTTTGTTTGTAATTGTTGTTTTGTTTGTTTGTTATTTTGATGTTGTTTTTTGTTGTTTGTTCTTTTTTGTTTTGGTTGCTTTTATTTTTTTGCTTCCTGATTGATCATTTAATGTGGGGGTGTTTTTGTTTGTTGTTGTTCTTTGGTTTATTGGGTTTTTTGTTGCTCTTCTTTTTTGAATTATTTTGTGGGAGGTGTTGTTTTCAGTCAGTTTAGTTGGTTTTTCAGACAACATATTTTTCAAAAATAAAGTTACTGTATGAAAAACATATAATTAAATTAAACATATTTGTATTACAACAATAAACTAATGTTCATGTGCACTGCTACCTTGCTCCGGCCTTTCTTCCCAAATTACAACAGTCCCACCGCCGTCTTTTCTCAGGTGGGCACTCCCATGAGTACCAGCCCATTGATAAATGTTAAATTTAGTTTAAGGCTACAAGATATTGGACTTGTATGTCTCAGTGCTCGCGTGTGCGATTATTGGTAACATTTGTTCTTCAACAAAGCCGGGCGCACGTTTCCGAAGTTGCTGGTATTGATTAACCAGGGCGGGACGGTGTCCGGCACGTGCCTAAATCTAAGGCACTCTTTGGTCATAAAGCACGTACTGCGACGGAAGCCCGGATGAGAGAAGAACACCGGTGTACATTTTTTCCTCAAAGACGCTGTGGTTTTTTCACCGTGAGAACGCTGCCAATTTTTATGAGGTTTGCCCGTTTCCCACGACTGCTGACAATGCCTTGAGAGATGAGGAACCAAACCATTTTCAAGTTTGATTAGAGTTTATTGCAGGTAATAAAATGCTACAATGTATTTTGAGGTCTAATCCCGATACGTAATAGGGTTATCATTACTCCTAAGCGTGGTCACAACGTTTGTTATTTCATGGTCCGATTAGTTCGAGGATGCCTGCAACAACGGAAGGAAGTACATTACTTTTTTTCTTTCGCATGCGCAGTGTAACGTCATTGTGCTAGTGTTATCCTAACAACGTATTAAGTAGTAAGGTGCATGTCTGGACTTTCGGTGGCATCCGTTCCCACGCGATTGGACCATATGCAAATATCATCAATAGATACAGGTAACTGTTTTTGAAAATAATTAAAGCTGCATTCTAAAAGTTAATATCCGTTGAAAATAGTTTTATCTCGGTACTTTTCAATTTGTCAGCATACCTGAATTTGGTGACAGTCGTCAGACTGAAAGCTATTTTGAAGTATTCAGTGTTAGTTTAATTCGTATACAGTCAGCCCCCGTTAATCCGACACCCGTTAATCCGATACCCTCGTAATCCGACACATATTTTGGGCAACAATTTCTATTTTTGTACATGAATTTACCTCGTTAATCCGACATCCTCGTTAATCCGACAGTTTTGACTGCAACCGCACGTGTCGGATTAACGAGGGCTGACTGTATATTGTACTCGTGTATACTAGTATAACTTACGTATGCAGCTAGCAATGTCATGGGAAATCGCTCGCTGTACACCTGAAGAAATTAGATACGTGATCAAACTCCTTTTTTTTTTAAAAACCCAGTTTTTTGAACGATAAATACACATACAATTATTGACATACCACGTCAAATGCACAAAGGATATAACATGCTGTCGGTTTTACAGCCCTTTGAATATTCTAGTTTCTTTTAGGACCTCGGGTGAAATAAAAAAGCACTCCGAACTTTTCGACAGAATCTCGAAAATATTCGTAAACCTTCTAAAACGGTTCATTTGCAAATAAATGCATTCGGCATCATATGTGGAAAGCATTCAGAAATGGACGAAACATTCTTCGGAAGCCCCTCAGGGAAAGGTTTGGAATTAGACTGCCTATTTGAACGCAGAAAAGATATCCGACTTCATCTGCCGGGACAAAGGGAATACGACGTTATTTAATTCATCCGTCCAATTGAAAATGAGTGTTGGCGCTGCACTAGGGCGACAACCGCCCGATTTGATGTAAAACAAATTTCCAATGTTTACTATGGTAATAAAGTGTTATTACTTATAGCATTAGAACCCTGTTTAACATCCCTGGTGTATCCTTTCGTCGTCGTGTTAAACGACCAAGGCTTCAGATGCTGTATACCACCTAACACAAGAACAGATCCCCTCTCACCTTAGAGACAATTCTCAAACAATCTTCCCTGAACCTCTCTCAGTTGTTTTGTGACTTTCCTCTCATGTGTGGTGTAGAAACATCCCCTAGACCAACATTTAGTCACAGAAATAAGCTTAATCTACATAATTATGTTCACAATACCAAACATAAAATAAATTCAGAAAAGGAGCCAGAGATATTCCTAATTTCTTAAGCTGAATATTCCTAGACTTGCTAAATATCTAGACTTGGGCAGACTTAATTTTCTTTGTTTCCCGTAGGGTCTAGGAGACAAACAGAAACCTTCTCGTGTGGGATGGTATCCATTACGACAGTAAAATCGAGTTTAACATGTTCTTTGGGACTAGTCAGAGGACCTACCGCGTGTCATCAAGCACATTTACATCACACAGGCTATCTGCCTCTATTGCAACAACGTTTTGCTACAAGAAGACAAACTCTCTTCCACACGTTGCAAGAACAGTAAATCATTTCTTGGTACGAAAAGGTGTGAACAAGCTGCCGTGGCCAGCAAAATGTTCTTATATGAATGCAGTTGAGCAGATTTGGGACTGCCTTTACCGACAACTAAGGGAGAAAGCCCCCCTTCCAGCAAACCTAGATGACTAAAGTATATCTCTTTCTTGTGAGAATTTGAAATGTCAGATTATCTCCCTTATTGACGCTCGTGGAGGCGCTACACGTTACTAACACTAGACACCTGATGTCCAAGGTACACTTGACAAGTATATCAGTAATTTGTTGGTGCATTGGTCTATTCATTCCACCCTTTGTACTTTATATAGAGTGTTGAAACGTGTGATATTTGCAAAGTTTGACATGTGCTTCTGGACATTGACTCCTTCATGCCTCAGGCACTTCATTGTCACATTTTATGTTGCCATATGATCGTATACAAATAATCATTGTGTCAGGTATTAGAATAATCATATTTGACTCTCGTCCCTGTTCTTTTCTAACAGTGTTTCAATCATTTCGAAAATATTTATACTGACGTCCAAAAAAAAGTATACCAAGATTTTGAGAGACTACTGAATAAATTCACAAATGCGTTGAATATACAAGAGATATCCCTTCAAGACTTAGAAGGGTTATCAATGAGATGATGTCAATCAAATTACACTCACCGAACTCCAAGCATCTTTTTGATCAACTATGGCATAAAGACGTAAGGGAAAATAATTTAAATAATTTGGTATACTTTCTTTTGGACGTCAGTATATGTATGTGAGTTTGTTGAACAATTTAATCGTGGTCTCCATGTATTGTAATATGACACCATGTATTGTAATATGACACCATTTATGTAATATGACACCATGCATGCAAAACCTGAACTAACGATTCCGAAGCCGTGACTAGACACTTGTTTGGTAAACTGTCTGATTCATTTTTAAATTATCACACACTTCTGTCATATTCTGAAGACGGTGCAAGAACACACACGAACCAGCACCGAAACCTCGTTCCTCGCCACAAATAAAGGCGTTGAAAGTTCATAAGCGTCTATCTGTAATATTAGTGAATGAGACTAAGGTCAAACATGCTTCATTAGTTTGACCCAATGACCCAGGAACATTGATATCCATAATGGCAGGACTATAGACGACACAGCTAAGCTGAAGCTGGGACTGTTTGCGTAATGGTTCATCCTGTAATGTATTACATTCCCGCGCCAGGACAAACCAGATCCTCCCAAGCCATACAATCTGGTGATGTCTTTTATTCCTGACAACTGTCACAGGAGAGCCAGAACTCACCTCGCGTATTCTTTAATCCAGTAATAGAAATTACTCTAGGGTAAATATTTTCCATTCTTGTGCACATTCTTGACGGAAAGATGTAGAAAACACCACCAGTGTAAATCATAGCACATGAATTTTCGCGGACTTAACACATGTAAGAAATCCTATTAGATATAACAGTCTCACTGGAATAAAACCTCGCCATCATCCCTCCTTCATTTTATTGTGAAAGACAAGTAATCAAATATTGATATTGATCATAGTGATTATTTGAGCGGAAGTGGCTGGAGACTGGAATACAGCTCTGATTAAAGTAAGTCTCCATGTGAAACAGGCTCACAGAGCGACCCATCTACAGAGCGACCCATCTATAGAGCGATCCATCTACAGAGCGACCCATCTGACAAAGCAACATCATGCTGCCTGTGGAATGTATGTGCAATATAATTTGAAAGTCTATTTCAGAATGTGATATCATTTAGATACAGAATGAGAGGCGGGGAGGTGCCGGGCAGGACGATTTTCATCTTTGATTTTGTAACTCACTGGAAGAGTCAGTGGTTTTGGAGATTAGGTGGTTTTTGACAATCTTTCAGTAGTATCACCACAGTGCCTCTAGATCCGTGGGTGTCAGGGCACAGTGTCCGGCCTGAAAGAGAGGTACCGAGCGGGAATCTAACCATTAAAGACTTGAAGATTACTGGGCCGATACGCTAACCACTGTGCCATCCCGCGTCTCTATTACAGGACAAAGAAACTCAGAAAGCTATTTTGGTAATATACAAGCAATATCAACTTGCAAGGAATCATAACAAGTAAACAAGACCCTCAGTTAACTCATGCTTGTGGTACAAACAACTAAATGTAAAATACGTTGTTTTCACGTCTCATTCTATGATTCTGGAAACTCTTGGAATAAATTTAAATCGCCTTCAGTTTGTTGCATTCAGCTACCAAAGTTTACCCACGCCAATGTCAAGTGCTGATGTAAAGGTCTAGAACCAAATTGTGAAACGACAAAGGTTTAATTATAGAACTGCCGCCTCACCTACTAATGTCATGACCACTTCAGCGTCCTGGCACGTGACATCCGCGAGGAAGGGTAGGATCTCATCCAAGATGAGCATCTTGTCCAGGCTGTCCAGCATGTGGTCAATACAGGTCAGAGCATTAGTCTTCAACTGTAAAAAGAACCAGCATCTGTTAAACCCTCAAACGTAATGATACATGCATTTATACTGCGCTGTATCTATACACGAATGCATGCTCAAAGGGCTACAAGTATTATTACCCCGGTCACTGAAACAATAGAACAATCCACAACATTTCTCAACTCCCCGGGGAGTATACAATCCAAGCTGCCAGTTATAGTGCCAGAAGGTTAACATTCATATCACCCTCACTTTCCGACCAGGTACTTGATTCCAGCAGGCTGGCATGGACTGACGCAATTTATGAGCAAAGCCACTTACCCAAGGTGACACCACTGACATAGCCAGCGTCTAAATGCGAGGCAGGGCGGAACTCTTGAAGGCCTGGAAGCTATCAAAGCCAGCCGATCACCCATCCAACTACTCACTAGGCTCGATGTTGCTTAACTCACCAACTCACCTCAAAAGGTGAAGAACCCATGGCACATGCACGCTTTTTTCGCAACTACGATAATCATGTGTACATGGTACTGCAGTGTTCTGTGACACAAGAAAGTTTAATCTGCTTGGAGTACATTTGAACCATACCGTAAGCCAGTGTAGGACACAAGAATTTTCCCCACACTATGATTTCCCCCGGGAAAAAAATGGTGTACACTAGTCTTTCCCGCCGGAAAAACCAGTGTACACTACCCTTACCCCGGGGGAAAATATGAGTTCACACCAGTCTTTCCCCCTCACACTCATATACTATGGTAAAGAGCGAGGAAACCTCAGTGTAGACTGGCACTTCCCCCTATACTATTAACAAAAGTTAAAGAACACTGATGGTTTCCTGAGTCAACTTGTTTGAATGAGTGTTGATATTTTTGCAAGTTGTTATATGTTAACGTTATGAAGATTATTTAAACATCGTGGAAAGCAGTGCAGACTGGGGTCTACGCTATCGAATTATTATATGAGGTGGGGGGATGACACAATGGTACGTGGGTTGAGGATGGGGTAAAATAGGTCGATGTGTCGTTTCGTTTTTGCAAGATATCTTTAGAACTCTTGGGTCGACTTCACTTACCCCTTGTCTGACGATTTGATTAGGTTGTGTACCAAGTTTCATGCAAAATGTACTGAGTGGTTCGTGAGTTACACTTTATGGACGCCAACGCGGACGCCAAGAGCAAAAACAATGTCTCCCCTCCCTATGGCAACACGACAAAGACCTGGGCGGGATTCGAACTCGGATTCTTTCGATTGCGAATCTAGTGCGATATAGCCACTGTGCCAACCCCGCGCCTTTTTTAATTTATCAAAATGTGCATCAGCAAAATGTATGAGGTAGGAACCTGTCCTTGACTTCAGAGGGGAAAATCTAGGGTACACTCACATTTTCCCCGGTGTACACTGGTTTTTCCGTGGGGAAAGACTAGTATACACTAGTTTTTTCCGGGGGGAAATCATAGTGTGGGGAAAATTCTAGTGTCCTACACCGGCACAGACCATCAGACTCCGAGAGGCAAGGTTAAGAGCCAGAAAACCGTACTTCTACCCCATCCTGTGACAGCAACATCGCCAACGTCGCGTCCGATGGTGCACCAATATTCAGCCCTGGACTCTGGGGGCAGTGTGATGATGTGGGGAACAATATCCTATACAGGGAGATGTGATCTGGTGCTGATCCAAGGCCATCTTACAGCGCAACGCTACTGTGATCAAATCCTTCGGCCACACCTCCTTCCGATTTTCAACCGGCAGAGGGCGCTCTTCAAGCAGGATAACGCCAGACGCCAAAACTGGACAGGTGAGTGCGACAGCGTGACTCTCAACCCCAGACACTTCAGCAACTTGCACAAGCATTGCAGGCAGAGTTGGCAATGATACCGCAACCTCGAATCCAGAGGCTTATTCGATCCATGCCGAGACGACGCCGCGCAGTTCTAGATGCGAACGGAGGACACACGAGATACTGACATCTGCGCCACCAAACGCCAATGTGTGATCAGCTGACTAACTTTTATCATGTTCTGTGAAAAGAGTGTTATCATACCAGATTTCAATAGATTTCGTCTATTATCAAATTCAATATGATATGTTGAAATAAAGACAAATTTTAAGTTATGATTCTTATATGCGTTTCCTTTTTGAGTCACAAAATTATGAATAGACATTACTTACGTTGTAAGTGTGGGTTTAGCTGCATATCGGTCATAATGTTTCCCCAAAACCCAGAATTTGGCTTTATTTCTGTACTCTGTACAAGAGCAACGTTGCTTACTTGAAAATATCACCACATCTTTGGAAGAGTTGGTAACACCTTGATAACACAGAACATTTGCCGTAAGTGCCCTAACCCGTTTTATACGTATTCATTTATGAGGATTTCAGGTTAAAACGTGTTCGTGTCAAATGCAAAATGGGCTTTATCAGATCGCCTTTCGGTAAGAAATACATGTACTAATTAGGTCAACTTTCCAAGAATTGTGAGTGAATGACTGAGTACGTCTTTGAGGGAGTGAGTGACTCACAGCAACATTTTGTAGGTTTCCCGAAGCAAGGAAACGTGTTGGAAACTGGGTAATAAGATGAAGGAAAACTTTCAGGGAAGGTTCCTTGCGCTCTTCTGCTTGGAAACCTAATTGAAACTTTCAAACCGGGTCACCTAGGTTTTCTAACCATGGAAACCTACTGGAAACCTTATTTGTCAAAGCAGAATGCTCTTGGTTTCCCAACGCGGGGACACGGGGAAAATTAACGGTTCCTAGTATGGAATCATATGGGAATTATGGGCAACTACATACATGTATATAATTATATGCATGTTCGTCATATTCTTTTTTTAGCACTTTGGGCGTCCTTATAATCACTACAAATTTAAAGAAATGTGTGGTATTTATTGTAGTAAATTACAAAAACAAGAAAGAATGTCACGTTAAGAACAGAAGTAATTGATGAAAGTGAAGGAAGTTGCTCTGAGATATTGCCGCTGAAGTATTTTTTTTCTATTATCAGTTTCAGCAATTTGAAAGTTACGTACACTACATCAAACATTATTCTTTATATATATAAATTATATATATGTAAACTGCAGTATGTGTGCGAACACCTCACAGAATCTTGACATCTTTTGCTTTTACATTTGGACACATTTTAATGGCAATGGTCGACGTATATTCAGTTATTATTAGCATCACCTGGTGACACACGCCGTTGTACCTGATCAGAGGCTTGCTGATGTGCAGCCAACCCAACATCGCCGATCTTTGGCCAGAAGGGCGATATCTTATTGATAAGCATGTACCATATCAAACAATGTCACTACCCCTCAATTTTCCAAATATAGATTTGAGAAGAAATCTCCATCAGTCAACAATCAATATGTTATTATTTCTACTCATGACGTCTCTTATTCTCCAAAATGTAAGAAACAAAGTTTGGAATACTTACAATTTTTCACCGACTTTTCCAAGCGGAAGTACACATGCGTTTCGTTAGTGTTTGAGACTTTCCGCACTCCAAGCGCCTCAAGTCTGAAAACTAAAATAACAAAGCTGGAATTAAAGCTGGTGACAAAAGTTCACAATTATACATAAAGACGGGTTGAATTAAACCTGACGCATTTGAAAGTACTACAGCAATAGCTTACATTTATTAACGGTAGGCACGATAGTATTAGGAGTTATACGTGTATCTTTGTTCTCACCATAAAGAGAGTTATCTATGTTTTGTTTCAACGTATGCAGATCCGGAACGTCCTGTAGACCACAGCTAACACAATCATCTGTACAAAGGTAAATGTTGGAATGAGGTGTTAATCATTTATTTCTGACTAATTCGATATCAAATTTAGTGATGTAACCTCATGCAACAGTGTTACAGAGGACAGTAGGTCCACTTTGGGTGTTGGATTTGCCGCTCGTGATTCAAAATAAACTAACGATCATAAGAAAGTATTGAGAAACGGATTCAATTTTATTTGTCATAAACAGTTTATCCCTACTGAGTCAAAAAAGAAACTTCACAAAATGTAATTTTTTTAAAATGACTAATTTTTCTCTGATGACACATCTCTGT